>CABHPQ010165751.1:0-21815 GCA_902168405.1 Peromyscus aztecus | reverse complement strand
ACACACACACACGAGCCCCTTTGACAGGCTCTCATTCTGTAGCCCAGGCTGGCCTGAATTATGTAGCCCGGGCTAAACTCTTATTTGCAGCAATCCTCCTGCCTCAGCCTTCTAGGTGCTGAGGGATTATAGGCATAAGCCGCCATACCATCTTGCCAAGTATTTTCACAATCCTGTCTCCATTGTTTGTAGCTTGGGTTAAGAGCATTTTTTAAAAATGAAAACCAAACGTTGCTCATTTCCTGTCTGATCTTAGATTCTTGTTTCTGTTTTCTTAGTTGGCTGCAAAAGGACCTGTTGGATGCTTGTAAGCCTCTTCATGAGAGAGCCACCTGCTCCACATGAGTGTGTGGTCTTCTTAGGTTTGCTCCTACATTTTGCTCACAAATTAGAGTTCAGATTTTTTTTTTTTAACACTGTGAAGTTTTTGCTAACCCTTGTTAGCTACATTGCTTTGAGTTGTATCCAAAAGCAATGCGTGTAAAGTTTTCTAAAAGAACAAACAGGAAAAACTAAGTTTATTTTAACTGCCCCTGGCAGGGGTCATTGGTGAGTCAGCTGAGTACGGGTAGCATGTGTGCTGATATGACTTCTTGTTACAGTTTTCCATTCTTGTGAGAATGTGAGGTACACTGTGGTTTTCATTTTGATTTGTAGCTAAGGCAGCGGTTCTCAGCCTGCTGCCTATCAGACATCCTGCATATCAGATATTTACATCACAGTTCATAACAGTAACAAAATTACAGGTATGACATAGCAACAAAAATCGTTTTGTGGTTGGGGGTCACCACAACGTGAGGAACTGTATGAAGGGGTCAAGGTTGAGAACCACTGCTCTAAGGGAACATGATACAGGGGGGTGAGTTATACCAACATGTAAGGACCGTGTAAGCACAGATTCTGGATCCACACAATGGAATCTTTGTCGTCGTGATGATCGCTCGACTTTAACTGTGTGGCCATTCGCATTGCTTGGATGAGAGATTAGGATCAGAGCGCTGTGGTTTAACTTCTCTGTCATGTGAGGTCCGGAGTTAGCCACATGTACACACGAACTGTGGAGTTAGGAAAAGGGAGGAGCATATGATTGGCAGCGGCAGAGCAAGTCTGTCCTCACTCCCACATCACGTGACTAGAACTGTTTTCAGTGGTAAGAGAATTAAAATACGTTTTTACCTCCAAATACTGTTCCGGATTCTAATCCCCAGGCTGCATGCTAGTGACTTGGCACAGTGGAAAACTAAAATTACGAGACTATGGAGGAAACAGAAGAATCCTGTAGTTAAGTTGCTCAGCTCTTCTGCCTGGCCCTGCTGTGGTATCGATGTACTGTACCCGTACACAAATGAACAGTCTTATTGTTATACCAATTACTGTGTAACTAACTGTAAGCCAGGAAGTGAGAAAGGTTGTCTATTTAAAACCATAGAGGTGGAGACTTGAGAAACGGCTCATCAGTTAAAAACACTAGCTGGCCGGGCAGTGGTGGCGCACGCCTTTAATCTCAGCACTCGGAAGGCAGAGGCAGGTGGATCTCTGTGAGTTCGAGGCCAGCCTGGGCTACAAAGCAGATGCCAGGATGGCCAGGACTGTTACACGGAGAAATCTTGTCTGGAAACTGCCCCCACCCACACCACACACACACAAAAACAAAACAAAACAACAACAGCAAAAAACAAAAACAAACAAAGAAACACTAGCTGCTCTTCAGAGGACCCAGATTCGATTGCCAGCACCCACATACTGGCTCACAACTGTCCGTAACTCCAGTTCCAGGTGATATGATGCCCTCTTCTGGCCTCTGTGGACACCGCATGAATATGCACAGCCAGATAATAATACCTGTACACAGAAGAGAAAAATGAGCAACCACACAATATTGCAACCACAGAGGGATTTTGGAAGGTAGACTAAAGACGGGTTTTGAAGCCACTGGTAAGAGTGGAGCAGGGTGGAGCTTAGTGTCTAGCTTAATGTGTGTCCTCTTGCAACATTTTTACCCCCTAGTTCTTGAAGGTTATGGAGTCCTAGCAGCAGAATTGCAACTGCTTTTGCTGTGGCACCTAACACTGTAGGGCTCCTTTCGTGTTGTGTTTGATTGACAGAACCCACTGACATGAGGGCTTGCTTTTAAAATACAATCACCGTTGGGAAAGAAATGTGGTATTTTCCTTCCACGATGCTCTCATTTTTTTGTTTTGGGAATATATTCTTTGTTCTTGAGTGAATTTATCTTGGACCCTCACTGATAATCGTTGTGTCTGCTGTAGTTTAGGCTACATCTCACAGAATCGGTTTGGTGGCCAGGTGGTGAGATGATCCGAGGCTCATCCCGTTGCTTGAGCAGTGAAGGGCCCTCAGGAGTGTGATCTGGAGAAGAAAGAATAAGTGCGTGTTTGCAGATGGCTTCGTGTAGAGGAACTAACTGGGAGGCAGACTTCAGCTTAGCAGTCAAACTGTCCTTGAGTAGAACAGGATTTCTCAGCTGTGCGCCTTCCCATCCGGTGAATTGTATTAACCGTCTTAGAGGTCCTGTAAGAGCCAGGCCTGACACTTTGAGAAACGTACATTGACTGAACACACATCTCTCTCCCCTAGTCACTGTTGCCATCATACTTCCATGTTTGGGGCTCACAACTTTCTCATGCATCTGCATAGTGTTACCCACATTATACAGTTAAATCAAGACTAAATTAGTTAATGAGTGACAAGATTATAACCCGGGAGCTCCTGGATTTGACCCAGAGTGCTGGAAAAGAGAAGATGAGGAGAATATAATTTTCTGTGCTTTTTCTAGATAATTTAGATGTAAGGTTAGCCCTTTAAGTAAATGATAGACTTTTGAGAATCCCAGCATCAGGAATGCTCTAAAGAGGCCTTCTGCTGAGCTAACACAGTCTTCCTTTTCATCCTTTTCTGAATGAATTTCAAGAAAGTACACAGCAGAAGGATTAAAAGGTTTTGTGTATATTTCTGTGTTATGTCAGTTATTACCACTTTGCATAGCTCATACGTTTTGTATATAAGCATATCTAGTCTAGATTAAGGTTTTTTTTTAAATTTTTTTATTTTATCAAGTGAGGAAATCAACCCAAAGAACTTGACTTCCTCTGGTTTGTAGAGGGAGCTACTGACAGCACAGGTACCATCACCTGTCCTGTGTTGTTACCCCCAAGCCAGGCTGCCCAGGAGGACTGAGGTCTACCCTGTTCTCTCCTGGGAGAATGTCCTGGACACGCTGGTTAAACCCTGTCGACAGACACGTCCTCACTCTCAGGAATTTTGTTTTATTTTTTCCTCCAGCCCCAGTGATGAATCCATTTGTTCTATCTTCACTAGGACTATTTTGGAGTCTGCTCAGAGCCAGTGATCAAGGACAATGTGGTTGTGGTCTACGAGGTCTTGGAAGAGATGCTGGACAACGGGTTCCCCTTGGCCACTGAGTCAAACATCCTCAAAGAACTGATAAAGCCCCCCACCATTCTCCGGACAGTGGTCAACACCATCACAGGTGTGAGCCGTTTGTGGGTGTGGGTGGGGCTGCAGGAGGCTGACGCTCCCCCCAAGTCCCGGCATCTCTGAGGCCTTGGGAGTCTCATTTTACCTTTTATGTGCTGTGAGTCTGACCTGAAATTATAATCCTATGTGGAAAGTACTTCAATTTTTCTGTAGCTCCTGGTGGTAGAGCACTTAGCACGTAATCTCAGTTTTGAAAAAAAAAATTATTTAACAGATTTTCTTCCAATTAAAGGGGAAAATATGATTAGTATGGAAACCTCAGAAACACAGGGAAGCACAAGAAGAGCATGAACATTTCCAAATTTAGCTACTCTTTTAATATTTATGCACATGTATGGTATGTGCATGTGTATATATTCCTCTCTTCTAGATAGATGAATGATGAACAGACAAAATACATTTTTTATTTAAATTTTATATATATTAAATTTATGCATGAATATTTGTACACCACTTGTATGTGTGGTTCCCTGAGAAGGCCAGAAGAGGACATCTAATCCCCTGGAACTGGAGTTGCAGACAGTTGTGAGGTGCCATGTGGGTGCTGGGAATTGAACCCCTGTCCTCTGGAAGAGGAGCCAGTGCTCTTAACCGATGTTCTCCAGCACTCATTTAGAATACTTCTAAATAATGTGTATATTTTTTTAATCATGCCTCTTATTAATGTTTTATGAACATGCAATTGTGATACACTGACATTATTGTTAATGACTAGTGTTCTATGTTCAGTGGACTCTGACATATTTGTCGGTTTATGATGTTCTTGTTTTTTTTTTTTTTATCCTTTCAAAGACAAAGGATTCTCATGTTTGAGTCTTGTCTACTCAGTTCTGGAAATGAGGGGTTTCAGAGATCCCCACCCATCAGGCCAGAACAGTCATGGCTGCCTTTGCTTCCCGTTGCAGAATCCATCCACTGTCATCAACCCCGCTAACTGTTGAGGTTGTGAACCACTAGATACTCACTCATTGTTACTGGGGAAGGTTTCAAACCTGTTTGCATGTGGACTTTCCCCTCCCTTGTGACTGACTTTTTTGTGCCCTCTTTTCATTTTTTATTGAGCTGGTTTTGGATCTTTCAACACCGACTTGGAAGAAGACCTTTCATTGGTGGGTGCCCTCTGCTACGGAGGTGCACCCCTTGGTTCTTAGGCTCTGCTTTGAAGATTGCATTCTCCATGGTCCCCACAGCCTGTGACTTCCACTTAGCTTTGTCATGGCATTTGCTGAGCCCCACGTGAAATGTTTGATGTAGTGAGACTCATCCGTGTGATTCATTACATTTTCACACGTTTAGTCTTGTTTAATAACGTAAGTGGGGGTTTCAGAGAATTTGTCGAACTAATTTTTGAAAATGCGAGTCTGAAGGGTAGCAAGACAGTTAGTTCTGTGAAGGCAGTACAGGAGGGCTGGTTTGCCCTGTCATCCGTCCAGATGCATTGAGTTCATGTGGCTCATGAGACAGAAACTCAGAGTCACCACATTGGAAGAGACAAGACAGATCTGCAATTTGTTTTTAAGGAAAGTGAGGGAAAATGTTGTACCAGATACATGCAATTCCGTTTTGATGATTTAAAAAGCATAGTACTGGCCCAGTAACAAATGTGTTGGTTTTTTGCAATAGTCTGAGTTTAGTTTAAACCTTAAAATCTTTGTGAGTGCTCTGTTAGAAACTTTTTAGAGCCCTGATCTCACTCAGCTGTAGAAAAAATTCCTTTGAGACCCTCATTTTGAAAAGCTGGCATGTTTTATACATGTGCTGACTATACCGGTGTTTCGAAGTTCTTTCTTTAAAGAGATACAGGCAGTGGGAAAGGAAACAGGATTTAAATTGTTACCGTCATCAGTTCATCGAAAATAAGCTTTGATGTCTGGGAGCAGGGCAGCGAGGAGACAGTACAGCTACAGGGACCGGGCAGGGTCTGGCTGCGTTCTGTTCTGTTCACTGTTGGCATGAGGCAGATCCTGTTGATGTAAACACTTCCACCTTCCATCGCTGTGCCTGAGAACCTGCTTTAAACTAGAATACTGTCTCACTGATGGTGATGGTGTGTCAGTGTGTGGGTGCCCGCCCCTCCAGAAACACGGTGCCTTATCTAAGCTGCTGTGGAATTTGAGATCCTTCGATCCTCGTTACTCTCCAAACCAAATATGATAGCCGCTTCTCAGGTGGCTTCCTTTAAACCTTTCCTCGAGGCAGCAGACCAGATGGCGACAATGGATTTTAAAATTAGACCAGGCTGTCCTACATAGGAGAAGCGAAAGGCTTATCTTCCAGATGGTATTGCATGAGTAACAAGGGGATAGGAACTTCAAGGGGCATGTCCTTCGGTGGCTAGATTTGAAGTGGCATTAAAATACCAATTTGATTTTAGTCACCAGTATTAATTGTCTCAGGAAGCACCAACGTGGGGGACCAGCTTCCGACCGGGCAGCTGTCGGTGGTGCCTTGGCGACGGACTGGGGTGAAGTATACCAACAACGAGGCCTATTTCGATGTGGTTGAAGAGATCGACGCCATCATCGACAAGTCAGGTGGGTGCCGAGAAGTTGCCCTCTGAGTGTGGAGAGGGGGGCTGCCTTTCTTGAGTGTGTGTGCCTATGCAGCCGAGACTCTCACCCTTCGCCCTCTGTGGAACTTCTCTTGAATGAGAAAGAGGAGTAGCAGGACTGAGTTTTGCGACCAGGCACAAGGTGGGAAGGGTTACGCGGAGGGACAAGTGTAGCTAGAGTTTTCCTGCCTGGCCCACGGTCAGGATAAATCTCTTTCACCTGCCAGTCCCACAGCCGCTCAGACCCAACCAAGTAAACACAGAGGCTTATATTGCTTACAAACTGTATGGCCGTGGCAGGCTTCTTGATAACTGTCCTTATATCTTATATCAATCCATTTCTATAAATCTATACCTTGCCACGTGGCTCGTGGCTTACCGGCATCTTTACATGCTGCTTGTCCTGGCGGTGGCTGGCAGTGACTCCCTCCGCCTTCCTGTTCTTTTAATTCTCTCTGTTAGTCCCGCCTATACTTCCTGCCTAGCCACTGGCCAATCAGTGTTTTATTAGCAACACATTTGCCATACAGAACATCCCACAGCAGACAAGGTCAAGTATGGCAGTGCGTACCCATCACTGAACTGAGGCTGGAGGATCAAGATTTCCAGGCCATTTGGGGCTATGCAGCCAGACCAGAAATCATGAAAGAAGTGGGGGAGGGGGTGGGAGGGAAGTCCTAAGTGAGCTCTTGTTGGTTAGATTTTCTATTTGAAAGTATCGGCTTCCCAGGTCTGCAGGCAGAACTAGTCATGACAGGTTCTTCCCTGTTTTTGTTTTTGTTTTTTGTTTTCTTCAGTTAAGTAAATAGAAGTAGGAGTCCTGGGGCTGAGGGCTTGGGAGTCCTTCACATTCTTTCACTTACCCATCCACTGTCTGCTGCTGGGAACTTGGTCACAGCACAGGGAGAGTCTGACCATCCAACCGTTAATAGGACCCAGGCTGTTAGTCTGTGGCCGTGGAGAGGTGGTCCAGGAGAAGAAATGCCGGCAGATGGGCTCGGCCCTCGTGCAGAGGCGGCTGCTCTGTCAGCAGAGTGCATCGATGATGGCCTCCCAGCTGCACTGCTTGGGAGCTGCCTCCGCAGCAGGGTTCACAGAAATGAGCCTGGGCTGAGGGGCGTGAAAGGAAAGTGAATAGCGAGACCTTAAAACTAGGGCATTACGGGCTGGAGAGATGGCTCAGTGGTTAAGAGCACTGGCTGCTTTTCCAGAGGTCCTGAGTTCAATTCCCAGCAACCACATGGTGGCTCACAACCATCTGTAATGAGATCTGGCGCCCTCTTCTGGCCTGCAGGCATACATGCAGACAGAGCACTGTATACATAATACATAAATCTAAAAAAAAAAGAAAAAAGCTAAGGCATCACAGTATTTCTTTATATTAACACAAATGAGGAATAGCGCAATCATCCACTTAAAAAATGATTAATAAGTCTTGATACAGTCACCCAGAGTACTATACAGTAGTGAAAAAAAGAGAATAAGTTACTGATCCACCCATCAACATGTTTCTTACACTGTTGAGAAAAAATCAGACGTATATGTTATCCCATACAGTGAATTGCATTTAGTGACCCTTGAAAGCAGGTGCAATTAAGGCAATAGAAGTCAGAATTAGGGGGAAGAGGATGTCATTAGCTAGGAAGGACAGGGAGGCACATGCTGTCATGTTAGAAAATTTCCACATTTGATGTGGATGTATATATGTTCAGAAATTCCCTGAGCGATAAGGTTTTTACATTTTGATATTTTATATCACTGCAAAAAATGTTTTTAATTGACCCTAGAGAGATGGTTCAGCAGTTAGGAGCCCTGGCTGAGCTCAGTTCCCAGCCCTGACATGGTGGTTTCCATCTGTCTATAGCTCCAGTACCAGAGGATCTGATGCCCTCTTCTGGCCACCATAGGCACCATGTACACGTAGTCCACAACCATACAAGCAGACAATACACCCATACACATAGAATACAAATACAGGAAAAGTATTTTTTAAACTTTTTTTTATTAGAGAGGCAATCTATGTCAGGCTTGATGGCACACGCCTTTATTCCAGCACTCTAGGGAGGCAGAGGCAGGTGGTTCTCTGTGAATTCGAGGCCAGCCTGGTCTACATTGTGAGTTCCAGGCCAGTCAAGGCTAGATAGTGAGACCCTGTCTTTAAAAACAAACAAATAGAAAAATGCAATGGCCAGTCGTGTTGCAGTGTGGGAGGTTGATCTACAGTGATCAACTACAGGGAGGTGGCCTGGAGGCAGCGGCAACATTGGAAGGCTGTGCCTCAAGTCCTGGCTCAGAATATAGGTGAATAAATATTCCTGGACAGAGAGGAGTTGGTCCCAGACAGAGGTGCATACCTGCTGTCCCAGAGCTAGGAAGTGAGGCAGAGAGCAAGTTTGAGGCTAGCCTGAACTACAAAAAAATGGTATTTAACTAGACATGGTCAGAGAAGAGGTGGGAGTGTACTGGCATGTGTACCTGGCTCAGGCAGCTGGGTGGATAGTGTCACCTCAAATGACAGGAATGGAGCCATCAGGGAGTCAGAGAAAATTTGCTGTTGCAACAAGCTCGCAGTCTTGGTGACACCTGGAGAGGAATCCTTCGGTCAGCAGTGAGGCTGAGCGTGAAAATGCAGTGTGCCACAGGGCTGCACAGGTGCCGGCCAGCCAGACAGACGGGGTCCCAGTGCACCACAGGATCTGCACGGGTCCGGACAGACAGGGTTCCAGTGCTGAGATGGGAAGTGGACACAAGCTTCCACCCCTAACCAGAAGCCGTCTGCAATGACAGTGACTTGCAAAGGAAAAATGAGTCTTCTCCATTGGCGTCTCACTGGGTATATTAACCACACTGAAGGGCAGACTCTGTGCCATCAGTAGATGGCCAACGCAAAATGTACTCAATGGTATTTTTGTTGACCTTTTGGCTCATTTGGCTTCATGTGGGCATGTTTTGTTTTACTGGACTTTTGCTTGCCTATTTTGGTTTCCCATTTTGTGGTTTTGTGGGGTTTTTGTTTATGTTTTGATTATTTTTTTAAGATTTATTTATTCACTTAATGTCTATACATGTACAACCTTATGCCAGAGAGGGCATCAGATCCCACTATAGGTGGCTGTGAGCCACCATGTGGTTGCTGGGAATCGAACTCAGGACCTCTGGAAGAGCAGCCAGTGATTGCTCTTAACCACTGAGCCATCTCCCCAGCCCCGATTATTTGTTTTTTAAAGAGAGAGGGGGGGCAAAAAGTTGGGTGGGTAGGGAGGTGGGTAGACTCTAGGAGGAGTTGGAAGATGGGAAAAACATGATCAGAATATATTGTGTGGAAACAATTTTTTCCAATTAAAGAAACATAATGCAAATAATTGGGTGTGATAGAGACTGAAGCCTTGGGGGAGGCTAAGTACTGCAGGGAGAATGAAAGAGGGGAAGTCAAGGCCCGAGTACACATGTGGCACATTAGAACCTGCAGAGACCTGCACCTGCCGAGGAAGAGCAGCTAGGAATGGAGGGGAAGGTGAGGGAAGAGGGGAAGGAGGGGGGAGGGAGGGGGGTTATTTGTAGAGGGAGAAGACTGAGTGTGCGGACAGAGACCTGTAGGGTGAGGACCACGGGCCACCCGGCCTTGGTAGCTGAGCTCTCGGAGAGCAGCTTCTGCTCACAGATCTTCTGCAGTACCAGTTCAGGTGCTGGTGCTCTGTGGCTCTGGCGCTACATGGAAACCCTTCTAGGCCTCCTAATCTCTCACTGGTCTCTGTCTCCACGCTTTCACCAGAGTTCTCTGACTGGAGCTTGGATGATGGACAGATGGACTGGACAGATGAACTGGGTGTCTAGACGGAAGAGAGGAGGGCAGGAGGGAGGGAGAACGGAGAGAGAGGCAGGAGGAACACAGGCTTCTGTGGTCTCCAGCGTCCTTTTCCTTTTCCTCTTAGGTTCCACAGTCACCGCTGAGATCCAGGGGGTGATTGACGCCTGTGTGAAGCTGACCGGGATGCCAGACCTCACCCTGTCCTTCATGGTACTGTCCAGAGCCGGTGTTAACTTGTTTGGCATGGGAAATGAGGTGTTTCTGGAAGGAGTGAGAATGAACTCGCACAAGCAGCAATCAGGGTGGCCCTGAGGCCTCTGTGGGCCCGGGACGCTTGTATGTGCTTGGTGAAAATGTTGTCTGAATTGCTGTTCAGAGGAAACCCGGGAGCTCACCCCCACCTCTTCTTCTTCTTCCCTGCCTGGTGCTGCAGAACCCCAGGTTGCTGGATGACGTTAGCTTCCATCCCTGCGTCCGTTTCAAGCGCTGGGAATCTGAGCGCATCCTCTCCTTCATCCCTCCTGATGGCAACTTTCGCCTGCTCTCCTACCACGTCAGTGCACAGAAGTAAGCAGCTCCTGGGAGCAGACTCCGTGTCTGTAGAAGCTATGGCTGTAGTGGCTAGCCCCGCCCCCCCCCCCCCCCCCCCCCCCCACTTCCCTGGGTTCAGGTTCCAGCTCCTTGAGTTGCTCTGAGCTGCTTTCCCACTCCGTCTCTTTCTTTTCTGGGGATAGCGAGTGTCTTTCTGTGAGAACTGAGTGGACAGTGATTCGCTCGGGGCAAGGGGGCACTGAGGCTGTCATTACTACTTTCGGTGGTGTATCTGCTGGGTCAGTCTTGCTGTCTAGCCCAGCCTAGGCTGGCTTTGAACTCACAGTCCCCCTGCTGGGCTGACAGGTGTGGGCCACTAGCACAGCCGCTGCTTTATGTTGTTGCTCCCTTCCTCAGAAAAATCAGTAGTAAATCCCTTGACATCCAAAAGGTTAATCATGCTTTGAAAGAGTGTTGATGCAGTGAGTTTGGGTCTCACGTACTTCCTTATTTGGGAGCTCTGATTTGCAGTACAAGGTATGTGGAGTTGGGATCCTAAGGACTCAGGACCAGTGCCTCCTCTCTGGTGACTCAGGGTCAGTCATTTAGAGAAATGTCTGTGTGCCTGAATCCGATTGCCCCAACTCAAACCTCTCCTTTCCTCATAGATATGACCAGGCAAGTTATTCAACCTCAGAGAAGCAGAAAGATGTTGGTATTCACGTATAAATCAGTACCTAACCAGAACACAGAACGTAAATGTTAGGAACCTCGAGACTCTAGCTTCAGTCCACAGTCCTGTTATATAAACAAGCCATAAAAGGTCTGTGAGGTATGAATAGTGTTGTCCCATATCCAGGAATGGTGACCTTGTGTCCTAAACACAGCCCAGGAAAAATGCTGTAGCCCATGTCCTAAACATAGTTTAGAAATGCTGTAGCCCGTGTCCTAAACACAGCCCGGAAATGCTGTAGCCCATGTCCTAAACACAGCCCGGAAATGCTGTAGCCTGTGTCCTAAACACAGTCTGGAGTGACCTCTTGCTCTTTCCTGCTCCTGCTGATTCTCCAAACAACTTGGTGCATAGCTTAGTTTTCTTCATTCTTACCCAAAGAGGCATCAGAAGAACTTCATTTTCTAGGCACCACCTTCATTTTTCAAAAACAAAAGCAGTATCCCTGTTTTCTGAATTTAAGATAAAGAGTAAGTCGTGGATGGGGGGGGGGGGGGGGGAAACTGCCAGAGGGACAAGGGAAGCATACTGGAAGGGGAAAACAGTGGCAGTTTCTTTAGTACCTTAGCGAGGTGGGAAAATTTACACATGCAAAAATTCAATAAATGAGAGAGGCCAGTGAGATGTCTTAGTGGGAAAACACTTGCAGTGAAGGCTGACTGCTTCAGTTCAAAGAGGGAGAGACCCCAACTCCACGGACTTGTCCTCTGAATTCCACATACATGAGCATAAACACACATCACACGTGTACACACACCAATAATACATTGAAACAATTAAAACCAGTTTAAATAAATGAGAAAAGATATAGAGAACAGTGAAGGGAGTATGTTATTTTTAAGATACTTCTCTGATGTTTAAGATATTTCTCTGCCTGTTTTCTGTGTATAAGTGTTTGCTTACATGTGTATATATGTGCAGTGGTGCCTGGGGAGGCCAGAAGAGGGTGTCCGATCCCCTAGAACCAGAATTCTTGTGAGCTTCCCTGTGGGTGCTGGGGACCAAACCTGGGTCCTCCATAAGAGCATCAAGTGCTTCTAACTGCTGCAGCTTTCCAGCCCTCAAAGGAGATTTTCTTTTTTTCAAAATTTCTTTAGATTTAGTTATTTTATGTGCATGAGTGTTTCATTTATGTGTATGTATGTACATCACATGCATGCCTGGTGCCTGCAGAGGTCAGAAGAGGGTGTCTGATAGACTGGAACTGGAGTTACGGACAGTTGTGAGCCGTCACAAGGGTGCTGGGAACCAAACCCGGGTCCTTTGCAAGAACAGCCAGTGCTCCTAATCGCTGAGCCGTCTCTCCAGCCCCTGGTGTTTTCTCTTTGAAGAGGGTGTTTTGTCTCTTTTGCAGCCTGGTTGCGATTCCAGTCTATGTCAAACATAGTATCAGCTTCCGGGACAGCAGTTCACTTGGACGCTTTGAAATCACAGTGGGACCCAAGCAGACCATGGGAAAGACGATAGAGGGTGTGATCGTCACCAGCCAGATGCCCAAAGGAGTCCTGAATATGAGCCTCACTCCATCCCAGGGGACACACACGTTTGACCCCGTGACAAAGGTAGGTAGGGGACTGGGCATTTGAATCACCCTCAGCACAGGCTGGATCCCTGGTTGGAAGGCAAGATCAATCAAAGGGACTTGGTCCTAAAGACCTTTGACAGAGGGCTCTCTGTGGAACACCACCCCCCGTCAGAGGTGGCTGATAGTATGGAAGGCCGATGGCTTGAGGTCGGAGCTCTGAGTTCAGATAAAAACAACACAGTGGTTGTGTGGGAAAACCCACTTCTGTGTGTTTTCTTCCAAGATGCTGTCTTGGGATGTAGGAAAAATAAACCCACAAAAGCTGCCAAGTTTGAAGGGGACAATGAGTCTTCAGGTTGGAGCTTCTAAGCCAGATGAGAACCCCACAATTAACCTGCAGTTTAAGATCCAGCAGCTGGCCATTTCTGGTGAGTGACACATCTTGGGCAGTTTTGAAAGGAGTGGAGATGGCTCTCCATTGCCAGGTGCAGACCTCAGTGTCTGCTGGGACTCTCTGACGATGGGTCTCACTAGGTCTGGTTCTGTTACCCTGTATGGACTCATCAGTGAGATCTTTCCCAGTTCAGACTACTCAGAAGCTAGCAGAAAGACCCGGAGTCAAACTGTCAGGGACCCAATGAGAGATGGGTTGACGGAGGTCTCCGTAGGCCATTGTTGGATTGTGCCAGAGTTGTTGATTTGAGCTGCCCAAGGGCTTCAGTCTGAGGGTACTTCTCCATTCTTCCCCAGGAACGGGAAGAAATCAGCCCCACAGGGCTCCCAGCTTCAGCAGACCTCGCTGCTCACCAGTACTGTCTTTAGACATTGCCAGTCTTGACTAGCTGGACCACACTTAGGAAAGTAGGAAGAGATAATATTTTCTGGGTATTTACTATGTTCCACCTATCCCTAAGCACTTTTTATTCTTGTTTAACTTTTAGAATAGCCTTCTGAAATCCTTAGGAAGAAATGGGCTTTATCTTTAGAGAACATTCTTAGTTTTCTTTACTAAAAGACTCTTTAACTTAGGTGATTGAAGTTAAGTGATACGTTCTTCCTCCAAAACCACTTAATAGGCCATAAAGCGATCGACAAAATAATTTCTGTTCAGTTTGGTAGGATTGTTTTGGAAGCCTCCACTGATCAGTCCATTTCCTTCCATTATTCATTAATGCTGTTATCATTCTTCAGTCCAATAATTTGAGCAAAACAGTGTTATTTGGTCGTCACCCTCAATGCAATCTGCTTGTCTCTCTGCCCTTTCCACTGAGAGGAGAGCTTCTCCCAGGAGAGCTGTTTGCTGATGTAATCTTTGCCACAAATGTCCATACCGAGACAGCAGGGTTGTTGGCCTCTCCTTCGAAGAATGGGCCCCTTAGACAGTCTCTTCCACACACCCTGCTTCTGTAGTGACACAAACCCAGACAGCTGTCTGCTGCTGCTTCTGAGAGATGCTCACCTCCTACTCCTCTCTTCCTTCCTCCCTCCAGGACTCAAAGTGAACCGTCTGGACATGTATGGAGAGAAGTACAAGCCCTTTAAGGGCATCAAATACATGACCAAAGCCGGGAAGTTCCAAGTTCGAACCTGAAGGGCACGCGTCACTGGAGGAGCAGTCACGAACACTTTTTCCTTTCTTACTTGTCTAAAAGTAAAAATGTCAGCCTGTTTCTTAGGTCAGTTCCCTCCAGGCTCCATCTGCTCCCCTTGTTTCCAGTCTTCAGTGCCATGGAACTGATCAAGGGAGAAAAGGTTCATGGGGAAAACATGGCCAAACCCAGCACGGCACCGATCGAGTTCTAGAGATGTGTATGGTGGAGAGCAGTGATACACGATATTGTATCTCACTGCTTTTAACATGGTTGTCATAGCGTGGGGAAAAAAGACCAGCATTTGCTGTTTGTTTGGTTTTAACTATCTAGATCCAATGGAAGATGTCTCTATTGAATTTTTTTTAAGATAGAAAAATTTGAAAGACCAAAAAAAAAAAAATTGGAAGAAAAATGAGTGTGAGTCCAAGAAAGATCAGTTGCAGATTGGATATGTGGGTCTGGGTTGTAACTCAGTGGCAGAGTGCTGGCCTAGGTCATGTACAAACCCCGGTTCATTCCTAACACCGCCGCAGTGAAAAACAGATCTGCTGTATGAGGGACAAGACAGAGGAGCTGATGTGAAGAGAGTTGTGATGAGAGATGCTCCAGTGAAGGACGGGCCAGAAAAGTGATCAGAGTTTCCACGGGGGCTACGAGGAGCAGGGTGGAGTGGTTTCTTCCTGACCCTTCTCATGTATAGAAAGGATTTGCATGCCCAGGACTTTCAAAGTTCAAGTCCACACTTGACGTGAAATCGCAATGGAATCAGTTTCCCTTGGAGATTTGGAGTGCTATGGCCTGGCCTTTAGAATCTCGCTTGGGCTTGCTATCTGTGCTGGCCCATCATCTTGGTGGGAAGGTGACCTGCCAGAGCAGTTTACAGTCTTTTCCTGGCTATCTGACTCCGCAGTGGGAGCTCCCCCATAACAGCGTTTGGTGCAGCCAGATTTTATGAATTATAGTAGTGGAGTTGAGATGGGAACTCATGTCCCACAAACTGGACCTTGCCTATACACGGTGACTCCATTAGTGTTTGTCAGGCTGGATTGGCCCTAAGCCTTGCCCTTTCCTGTCTGAAGGTTCCCATCGGAAGCCCAAAGTGGGCACGGGCACACTGAGGACATGAGTCCATGAAGCTGCTTCCCACCGTCTGTACACTGTCATCTACCTGTTGACAGCAGACAGCTCCCAGTCCACTTTTATGAGAAAAAAAAAAAAAAAGGCGTCTTGAACCTTTGAATAAAATCAAATGCCATAGGAGGGCAGGCT
This sequence comes from Peromyscus aztecus, assembly GCA_902168405.1. NCBI lineage: Eukaryota > Metazoa > Chordata > Mammalia > Rodentia > Cricetidae > Peromyscus > Peromyscus aztecus. The sequence continues at coordinate 6,287 of CABHPQ010165751.1, read as the reverse complement.
GTGTTCTCTTAAGTGACCCACCAGTTTAAACCATGGCAGCCGAAGGAGCATGACTTTCCTAAAGAGTATTTCTTAATCTGTCCCAGCGTGTCCGTCACTCATTTTAATATCTACATCAATGGTGGGGTTTGTTGTTTTTAACTTACAGCTTAGGGAACGACTTGTGCTCTGTTGTGCGTGGAGGGAAGGAAGATCTGTTTCCTTCCTTCTGCCCAACTCTCCCCTGAAGTCCTGTTTGTAAGTACTTGTGCTTATTCATTTTTTATTTTTATTTTCTGGCCAGTTTTATCTTGCTGTGGCCAGTACTTAGTTTTGCTGCCAAGTGGAGTTTCTCTGTGGTTTTCTTGTGGGGTGAACTGTGCTGTGTACAACCAGCTGATTCTTACCGCTCCACCCCCGAATCTGGACTAGCGTACCTCTGCACACCCAGAGTCGAGGGACACACTCTGCAGACGGCTTTCAGTATGAGAAGTCACTTCCACAGGCCCCGCAGGATTCCGAGGTTTCTTGGGTCACAGGAAACTATTTATATCGGTCCTTGAATATGTCTGGGAGGTTCCTTTATTCCGTCTAGCACGGTATAGCTTGTCTACCTAGAAAGAGACAGTCTTGGAATGTGGGACCTGCAGGCCTAGACATAGTGAATATAGCCAGGCCTGGCTGTCCCCACCCAGTGACTGTCAGTCAGCAGGGGGGATGTGCGGGTGTCTCAATAGCTCCTCACTCTGTGTGGGGTCCATGTGCAGAAGTAGTATTTCTGTTTAAGTCTTAATAAAGCTTTACCAGTCTTCCAGTCTCTGTCTGGTTCCTGAGACTAGCAGTAGCACCCCACTATGTTTCCCTAAGTAGAAGGTGCTTATTTGAGAACTCTAAAGCCACCTGGAGAGTGTGATTCTCCAGTCACCCCTGGGGGACAGGTCATGTTGGTACTGGTGCTGTTTGTAAGGTTGGTGGCATCTAAGGTCCAGAGGAATCTAATGATTTTCCTAGGATAAAAAAAAAAAAAAAAGCTGTTAAAGGCTTTGGTGCTATTTCATGTTCCGTGTTCTTTCTCCCTGCTGCAGGAAGGTCTCGGGTGTCTCTTGTAGAGGTTTCTGGGGGAGCTAGGTATCAGGGGTGCCTTAGGTACTTCCCTGTTGCTGCGACAAAACACCGTAACCAAGGCAACTTATAAAAGAAAGCACTCCATTGGCTGATGGTTTCAGAGGTTCGAGTCCATGACGGCGGCGGCGCAAAGGCAGGGCAGCAGGAACAGCCCAGAACTTACATCTTAATCCGTGAGCAGAAGGCAGAGAGCGCACTGGAAATGGCGTGAAGCCCACTCCCAGCGACACGCTTCCAATCCTTCCCATGCAGTTCCACCAGCTGGGCCCCAAGTATCCAAACACAGGAGCCTGCAGGGAGCAATTCTCATTCAAACAACCACATTGGGGTCTGTGGCCGCCAGCCAACATCAGCATGTCGACACAGTCTAAACTGATTTTCCACAGATTTCTGTTGACTCCCTGGAAGTGTGTGGGGCCTGTTCAGAGTTCAGTTTCTGTTTCTCGGAGACATGAAACTTGTATGTGTGAGTTTGTGGGAGGGGGTGGGGGGTTGGTGATATATGCCACAGCCTGTATGTGGAAACCGAAGAACTCGTGGGAGTCCCTTCTCTCCTTCCACTGTGTGAGTCCCGAGGACTAAACTCGAGTCATCAGGCATGGCTGTGAGCAGGTTTACTGGTGGAACCAGGTTGTTGCTCCTTCTCTGACATTCTTTAGTAGGGTGCCCTCCCTACTTTCCTAGCAACTACATTCTGAAACTGGGAAATGGAAAATTCCAGGAAAAGGTAACATTTAAGTTGTGTACCATTCTGAGCAGCCTGATGAAGTCTTTAACTGATCTCCATCCCATCCCACCCTGTCAGACACTGTCTCTCCCTGGACACAAATTGCGCCTTGCCCCATGTCTACACTCTGCTGCTCACTAAGGGCCTGTCTTCACTCTTAATTAACTCTTTGTGCTCCAGGAACCCTCACTCACTCACAGGGTAGTAGTGCAGGGGGGTTGGATAGGTCAAAGAAAAGCCAAGAAGGTTGAAAGAAAATGCTTCCTCTCACTGAGAAATTCAAAGTTCCCAATAAAAACAATCGTGTGTGAAGCCTGCTGAGATCTCAGCAAAAACAATACTTCTAACTGCAATTTTAAGCAGGAGAAAATGCGTACAGGTCTACTCTGACCCTGTAGTGCCTTGGAGGTGAATGGCAAAGGCATCAGTGTCGCTGGGGGAGACAGAAGAAAACCTGCATTCTGATTGCTGCCCTTCCTGCATGCTGTGCGGAGCCTGCACCCAGACTTGGGGATGCCCTGGAACAAGAGACACCTGTCGAGAGCAGCTGGTTCTGCTCTGCCAGTGGTCACCACTAATGCCTTACTGTGTCTGATTGTAGTATACAGCTTACAGGAGAAACAGACTTTGTAGGGATAGGTGCTGTCTGGCTCCAGACACCCACTGGGACCTTGGAACATGTTCCTTCAGGATCAGGGCTGACTGCTATATTCCTCCCTTGGTCTGGATGGTTGGGGGTCATGGGGATCAGGAAATGGTATCTACTTATATTTCCTTCTAGGCCAGTAGGTGGTGACGAGGTACCATCAATACCATTTATAATTGTTAATGGCTTTAAAAAGGAATTTAATGAGAACCCCAAGCAGGTCTTAAATACTAAGGACTGTGTGTTCAGCTTTCATATATGGAGTTGAAAGTCTGTAACACTTTGTGAGGTATAGGTCTGGAGGGCGGGGAGGGACAGGACCAGGGCTCTGTGCTCCTTTGGTCTTTAACAACCAAAACCAATCCATACAGTTACCTGGGACCGTACTTGCTCTTTAGTTCTGTTGGCCTCTTTTATTAATCCGCCGGGGCTAATGGGGCAGCATTTACTTTCCCTTTGACTCACTCTCTTCCTCTGGTGAATTCCAGACATTGCACCCTGCATTTCTTAACCAATACTGGGCAGGGAGGGATATGCTACTCTGACCCTTCGGTGTGATTCATATGACTTGTTGGACACTGCTCTGTAAGAGTCAGCAATTGTCTTCATCTGTGTATGGTTTCCAGGACTCCACTCAGGAATGTTGGGGCCTTTTGACTTTGTATTCCCATCCCAGGAGACTTTTCGGCTTCAGTCTCACTAACCCTAGGGTCTGAAGAAAAGCTTGCCCAGCGGGGGGGAGGGGTGGAGCCAGCTGCCTTGGGCAGGCCTGGGAGCCTTGCTTACTGCTGTCCTCAAGCAGCATTTTCGGGAATGGGATGAGATGTATTTCTTAGATCAGAACACGAAGGCAGACTTACGTGAAGTCAAGAAATCTGTGACTTAGTCTCTGATTCAAATTGATGGAACTGGTCTGGAGACTTCAGAGATTTTGGGAAACCACTCCCCCGTCAAGTTCTTGGGCTACGGTGAATTTCTTTTGTGAGTTTAAACTATTTTTCTTCTAAGAGCCTCTAACAGGGCAGTACTGACAACCCCTCAAGAGATAAGACCTTTCTTCCTAAAAGAAAAATTTATCCAGCCACACCCGAGAGTAATCATTACATCATGAGAGATTCTTGGGACTAAGATGTGGTGAAGCAAGCTGGAGACCATGGCAGGAAGAGAGGTTGTATTCCGAGACCAGCAGGGCCAGCAGGAGGTCAGCTACAAAGAACGCTCACCACACAGGCCTAAAGTTTGATCCAGCCTGTGGCAGAAGGGGAGAAATGACTTCTGAAAGTTGTCCTCTGACCTTTACACCTGCGCTGTGTGTAGACACACCCTCAGACCCCTATCACACACACTAAAGGAGCTACTAGAACATTCAGGACGTAAGCACTGGTCTGTGAGCTAATTGTTTCCGAGGAGAAAACAAAACAGAACGAGGGGAGAAAAGCAACCCAGAGAGTAGCGTCTGATATGGACCATCAGTTGAGCCGTTGCTGTGTTGATAAGGGATGACTCGGGGTTTGTCTTCCTCTGTTGCTGTAGTTACTGTCCACAGAGTAACGCAGCTGTCGGCCCAGCTTGTGCTCATAGTGTGGTTGATTTTCCAGATCCCTCTTCATTCATCACCTCCTGGAGCAAAACACTCATTTTGCCCTGCAGAGTCCCTAGCGTCCGATCTACAGTCCTGATCAAGTTCAGATCAGGTTGGGGATATAGCTCTGTGGTAGAGTACTGGTTTAGCGCACCCAAAGTCCCAAGTTCAATCCCCAGTCCTGTGTTTGCAGGTGCCTGCCACCAAATCAGATAACCTGAGTCTAATCCCCAGGATCTACATGAACTGTGGGTACCCTCTGAGCTTCCCGTGTGCATCAGGGCACTCATAAAACTGCCCTCCCCTGCATATAATAAAGACAAACTGTCATTCCCTGTACTCTAGTGCCTCTTTGACCACCAGGTCTTTGTTGTTGCAATAGTGAAATCCTGGGTCTCAGGACTGGCCTGCCTGCAACTGCCCAGTCTTACCCATTGTGTGAAACCCTTCTGAGTCCTACTGTTCCTGATCCCTTCTCACTCTCACAACTGAGTTCTAGTGAGGTCTCTGCTGGGCTGGGACCGGCTCCAATCTACTTCATTTCTGTGAATGCCTCCTGCCCATGCCAGCTTTCCCCACCCCGTTTCTACTGTTGGTGGCACCCAGCATATTGCCTTGGGGGGAAGCAGGATTTCCCATGTTTGAAAGGAAGTCTTTCAACTGACTCCAAAAAAAAAAAAAGAACGGGGAACACAAATAAACCATGGATACATACCATTTGAAAAGTGTGAAAAATACCTCTGAGTTTATTATTTAAATACAATATAATACAAAGTTATGGTAACAAAGTAAAAACTAAAATAGATTAATATATAAATATGCTGATGCTACTTCATCAATTATTAAAATCACATAGTTCTCCCAACCATCTATAATGTTTATAAAGATAAAAAGATTTACACTGTATACAAAGGAATACCTCCCAAGAGTTGAGGAGTGGGCAGGACGTGGAGAATATTTGATTTCAAGGGTTTTATGGGGCTGTGACCTGGCCAGCCAGCACTCCCGTCTCTTCTGCTGGGCCCTGCTGTAACTGTAAATATGTATCCTTGTCCCTAATGCAAACTTCTCTCCTGAAAGATCAAGTTGTGTTTTACTGTTGAGACATGATCTTGTGTCTGGTAGTCCAGTGTAGAAAATGGCGGACCAGGAGAGTGGCCTTTGGTCTACCTTTCTCTTTTAAATCCTAGAGTTATGGGAGGGTTGGCATTTCCCCATCTTCTCATCAGACAGACTTTATCCTAAAGTCAGACCTTCGTCCCTGAACACTTAGGAACTGTGAAGTACCTGTCAAAGATAAACGCTGCGTCCTCTCCTACAGACCCTCCGTCCCTCTGCCAAGTGGCAGTCTAGGAAGATGATAAAGTAAAGAATGTTTGGTCTTTTAGGTGTGTCTTCCATAGAAGAGGAAGGCAGGTCCTCCTCCGGATCCAAGGAGCTGGGTTTTCTTGGTCATTGCTTCATGTTGTCTTGAATCCAGTCCAGGTAATTAGTAACCTTTGTATATATCCCAGGGACATCCTTCTGCCCACAGCCAATGCCCCAGCTGATGATACCAACCAGGGTCATGTGTTTATTGATCATACACACCAGCGGTCCTCCGGAGTCACCCTGTGGAAGAGCATAGATTCATTGTCTGTACATATGGCAGAGTATTTGGATGGCTCTTTGTAGTACGAAGACTGTAGCCCTCAGAGAACTTGGTTCAGGGAGGGAGACTTGAGGCTATAGATTAAACTGTATCTTAATTCTGGTAAAATAGCATTAAGAGCCTAATATGGTGGCACATGCCTTTAATCACAGCATTCAAAAGGCAGAGGGAGGGGGAATTTCTTGAGTTTAAGGCCAGCCTGGTCTACAAATAGGGTTCCATGCCACTCAGGACCACACAGTGAATGAGATCCTGTCTCAAAAAAATCAATCAATAAATAAATATCCACTAAAAACCAAAAAACACAGACTAAACTGTTAAGAGCTGAGGTGTGGCTCAGCAGTAAAGCAGTCACCTGACCTCTGAAAAAGCCAAGAGCTCCATTCTTAGCACCCAGAAAACAAAAACAAAAACTGCTCAAGCTTTATAAAATCTGATTTGAGTGGGTGACATGGTGGTGCACACCTTTAACCCCAACATTTCGGAGGGAGAGACAGGTAGCTCTCTGTGAGTTCGAGGCCAGCCTCTTCTACTTGGAGTTCCAGGCCAGCTAGGACTACATAATGATCTCTCAAAT
>CABHPQ010165750.1:0-12609 GCA_902168405.1 Peromyscus aztecus | reverse complement strand
TCTTCAAACATTCTTTCTAAAGTATCTGCATTTGAGTCAGCTAGGAAAATATCATCTATATAACGATAAATTATAGATTTAGGAAATTTTTATGTATCACTTCCAATGGCTGTTGTACAAAATATTGGCACAGGACTGGGCTATTCAACATTCCCTGTGGGAGGACCCTCCACTGAAATCTTTTAACTGGTTGAGAATTATTGTAAGTAGGCATCGTGAAGGCAAATCTTTCTCTGTCTTTTTCTTGTACAGGTATTGAAAAGAAACAGTCTTTTAAATCAATAACTACAAAAGACCATCCTTTGGGTCACAGAGCAGGCAAAGGAATTCCAGATTGTAGAGACCATAGGCTGAATTACTTTGCTAATTGCTCTAAGGTCTGTTACCATTCTCCATTTACCAGATTTCTTTTTAATAACAAATACAGGTGAATTCCATGGGCTAGTTGAATCTTCAAAATGCTGAGCATTTAACTGCTCTTCCACCACCTCTTCTAAAGCCTAGAGTTTCTCTGTTGATAAAGGCCATTGCTGAACCCATATAGGCTTGTATGTTAACCATTTTAAAGGTAGAACTGTTGGTGTCTTTCAGAGATCATCAGTTGTTTTACCCTGTTCTTGTACAATCTGGATGGCTGGTGACCATTCATTAGAATAATACCTTCTAATATTTATCTCAGAAACATGTGCTAGTTTATGACTTGTTTCTGAGGTTGGAGGGATGTTAATCTGAATATTCCATTGTTGTAACAGGTCTTGACCCCATAGGTTCATAGCTATGTTAGCCACATATGGTTTTAATTTTCCTCTCTGTCCTTCTGGACCTATACATTCAAGCCATCTTGCACTCTGTTTCACTTGAGATAATGTTCTAGTGCCTAACAGCTGAACGTTTACCTCCTGAAGAGGCCAAGTTGGATACCAAAATTCTGGTGCAATTATGGTCACATCAGCACCTCTGTCTACCAGATCAGACAACAAAACATCACTTATTCTTATTGTTAATTTTGGTCTTGGTTCATTTATAGAAGTTTGACAAAAAAAATTGTTTATGGTTTCTTCTGAATTTTCTGTTCTCTCTGTCTCAGTTGTTCCATCACTGCAAGCAGCCTGGTTTATTCCAACAGGCATTTGGTTATTTAATTGCTCTGAGTAGGAGTTTCCTCTATGACTACAGGAAAGGTCTGAACTGGATTTGCTTTGGGGGCCTGCCTGAGGCCCCTCTGTGAGTTTTCCGAAGACCTAGGCAAAGTATTACCTTGTCTGTCCCTTGTTGATCTACATTCGTTGGTCGAATATTTTCCCTTACCACACCTTCTGCATACTCCAGAAGGGAGGGGCATTCTTTTGCCATTGTTCCTTGAAGAAACATGTTTCTAGGAATGGCACTCCCTTTTCAAATGGCCTTGCTTTCCACATCCAAAACATCTGACATTCCTCTAACCTCTTGAAACTACTTCTCTTATCCACATATCATCATGGCCATGAGACTCAACATTAAACGTGTCCTAATCTAACCTTCCAAGGGTGCAGATCTTGCCTTTAATGGCCTGATTATTCTCTTGCATGCTGCATTTGCATTCTCAAAAGCCAAAGATTTGATTATTATCTGGCTAGCTTCTGAATTTGTGACCATTCTCTTTACCGCTGAAGTCAGTGTTTGTACGAAATCTGTGAAAGATTCTTTTGGGCCTCTAAAACCTTTGTAAATGACTCAGTTTTCTTTCCTGATTCCTCTACTCTGTCCCATGCATTCAAGGCTGCCATTCGACATAGAATCAGGATTTGGTTATCATATAAACATTGTCTTTGTATTTCAGCATATTGGCCTTCTCCAACAAGCTGATCCTGGGAGATTTGCACACTTCTAGCCTCAGGTACATTTTGGACTTACCAAAATAGGATAGATAACTGAATTATTTGCTCTGTATTTGTCAAATGCAAATGGACTAGGCATTTTTAGGTATTCATTGCTTGTATATATTGTATATAGTTATTGTACTTTTTGTATATTGTTTTTCTTATATTAGTTATAACTTTTTTCCTTTTTTCTTTTTATTGACATAGAAAGGGGGAAATGTGGTGATATTTTATTTGTGCTGAAATATGATTTTACTTGTATGTTAATAAATAAAGCTGCCTGTTTGTCTGAGCTAATAGCAAGACATAGCAGAAATCTGGCAGTGGTAGCACATGCCCTTAATTCCATGACAGGCATATCTCTGTGTGTTCAAGGACACCACCAGCTTGGAGACACACATCTTTAATCTCAATACCAACCATAGAAGACCCGGAGGACTGTATAGACAGGTATTGACGAGGATGTCATGTGGTTGGGTTTACAGCCAATGAGAAGGCAGAACAGAAAGGCAATAAAAAGACAGATTCACAGGAAGTAGGTCCCTTTTTCAGGGGAAGGACGGCAGTGGCAGCAAGGTGTAAGAAGGTGCTTTTCGTCTCAGCTCTTAGCTACTGCTCTAATCTCTTGTGCTTTTAAGTCTGCATTTGGCTCTGTGTTTCCTATTTAATAAGACTTTTACATCTACAATGGACAAAACCTCTGAAACAGTAACTCACCAAATTAAATGCTTTCCTTTATATAAATTGTTGTGGTCATGGAAACTTTTCACAGCAAGAGAAACAATAACTAAGACAGAAGTTGGTTACAGGGACTGGGTATTGCTATGATAGGTTTAATCATGTTTTGATTTGAAGGAATTTGGACTTTATTACATTGGGTCAGGAAAGCAGCGGAATAATTCATTAAGCACTGCTTAGTGGGTCAAACTAGTAGAAGCATCAAATACAATGCTGCTGTGAATTATTTGAATCGTGGGGGACTTAATTAAGAGGTTTCAGAAGAGAATTTTGGTATGTTGCCTATAGAGCTTTTAGTGGTATTTTGGTGAGAAAGATGTCTGCAAATTTGCTTTTTCAAAGAGTTTGACTAAAGCCAAAATGAAGATATTTGGATCAATTCTATTGGCAGAAGAAATCTCAAAACAGCCTACTGTATACTCTGTTGTGAAATTACTAGTGTTAACTCTTATACATATTTATAATTAAAGGAGCAAGCTGAGCAAGTAAAAATACAAAATTTTTAATTTAAGGGGAAAAACAGCACCAGGAAGAGTAATGGACCTAAGTCCCATGTTCAAGGAGACAAACATATTTAAAAATGGGATAAATGGAGTAGTTAGCTCAAGGGAAGATCCACCTCAGCTAAGTTTCCAACTTGTGAAAAGGAATCAAAGAAAAGATTAGAGCCAGGTATGCTGGTGCACAACATTGGTCCTAGTATTTGAAAGACAAAGGGTGACAGGTCTCTGAGTTTGAGGCCCGCCTATAGAGATCTAATTTCAGGACAGTCAGCTTAGACCGTGAATTACAGAAAACTGGTGAAGATTTAGTTGGACTTGGGGCCATTTTCTAGCCCTAGTAAGCAGCAGAACTTATCAGCTTCAGTGATGTTGTACTGGAGTGAAGGATAGAAGAACAGGGCTTTTGAATTTGTCCCCAAGACTTTCAGAAAAACCACTGAAGTCAGATATGTGTCAAGGGTTTCCCTGAACGAAGGCCTTGGGGGCCACTGCATGAAGCTGTGACATTGAACCTTGAAATGTAGGAGATGCTAAAGCTCTGGAATACCTATCAAGGAAAGCTGCTAACGGAGAGTGGAAACAGCCCAAGACAGATGTATATTGCAGTCAATAGAGCTGAAAGTAGTTGAAGATCTGAAGAACGTTTTGACATCAGACATGGAGATGCAGTTTGGAATATTCCCAGCTGGGTTTCAGTTTAGTTTTGTCCTATATTTCCTTAGTATGTTCCCTATCCTATGTTTTGGAAGGGTAATCTATACCCTGTGCTGTTATATGCCTGCCATGTGATCAGATTAAGGGCATGTTCTACCACCCCCGGACTTCTGCTTATGGCTCGCTATGTGACCTTGATATGTGACTTCTGATCTCCAGGCTAACTTTATTTATTAATATTGAAATAAAATTACATTTCAGCACAATTAAAATATCACCACATTTCCCCCTTTTATTCAAATAAAAAGAAAAAACTATAACTAATATAAGAAAAACTATATACAATAACTATATACAATATATACATGCAATAAATACCTCAAAATTGTCTAGTCCATTTGCATTTGACAGACTCAGAGAAAATATTCCATTATCTATCCTATTTTGGTAATTCCAAAATGTTTCTGATTTACTTTCTATCGTATCTTATATTACTAACAGAGAATTATCTTATAATGTGTTTCAAATTTATTCACTTACACCTCTTTTGTGAGTTTCCTTTCTGAAATTCTTAACAAGGAAATCTATAACTATAACTATCTAATATTCAACTCACTATAACTATCTAATCTTCAACTAATTATAACTATCTGATCTTCAACTAACTCTAACTATGACTACTAATCTTCAACTCCCTCAGAGACCCAAGAAAGAAATAGTATTATCTAACAAAACTGGAAGTGCGTGCAAGCCACTTAAAAAAATGTGAGTTGACAGAAACAGCCAGCTGTGTGGACAGTCACCCGAGGTTTCTCCACAGCTTTGGGGTCTCATCTTCAGCTTATAGGCTTAGCATATCTGACAGATTCATTTGCGAAGTGGGATGCACACAAGGTCAACAGTTTGACCTAACCTGAATTCCACTAGTGTCCCATCATGATTCAGCATTTTGAATTCTGGAAACTGTTGGTGTTTTTGGAATTCAACTGTCAATTCTTCTTGACTTGTGGGTGGCTTCATCTCAGCATCACGTTCTTCTCCACATCCCATTCTTCTTGGCTTGTATGTGGCTTCATCTCCTTTATTAAATGCCAGTCTACCACTGAGAGGTTGCACTCTGTCAGCCTAGTTACTCTTTCTTCATCTTTTTTTTGGTAGACATATCTATTCAGTGAGAAGAGAAGAGAGTGTGGAGGATGGCAAGGGAATGAGTTCAGAGAGAATGAGTGTACATAGATCATGTGTGCTGACTCTGAAGCTGGTCCCAAACTGTATTTGCCTTCTGTGTGGTCTACTAAGGAATTTTACACAGGTAGTAACATGATCAGGTATTTTTCATTATGACATTTTCATTCATGTTTGTTAAATGTTTTAATCATATTCATTTAATGTTATTCTGCCTTGTTCCTATCACACTCCTACTTGTTGAGACATTTTTGTGTGTAACTTTGCTTTCCTCTTACAAGAGGGTAAGACTGGAAGAAGACATTTATGCTATTCAATGATGATCATAGACCTTGAAGAAATCAGTTTTTTTAACTGCAAAGTCTAAGAAACATTGTTGATATCATGCTTTTTTAGGGTGCTGATAATCATGAAACATATACACATTAAAACATGTAAATATTCATAGTCACATTAATAAAATTAAAAGAGCAATAGATTTCAGGATAATTATGTTCACTAATGCATGAGGACTTCCGGCTGTGTAAAAGAATTTGAGAATAATTTATAAGGAAGTTAAAAATGTGTTCATTTTTTTTGCTTAAGTGTTGTCTACTTCTAGTTCAGTTTTTAATGATTGGAATATCTATTTAAGCTTTGCAGAGGGAGTGAATCTCAATAGAATTCCTTTGCACTGGGAAAAAAATGTATTGTGCTGATGAGAAGTGAATATTTCTGAGTGAAGCCCCAAGAGAAAAAGCAGTCATTGAACTTTAGCTTTTCTTTTTTTTTCATTTTTCTTTATTAAGAAATTTTCTACTCACTCCACCTACCACTCGCAGATCCCACCTCCTCCCTCCTCCCAATCCCCAGCCCTCTCTCCCAAACCACCCCATCTCCACAATTCCCCCAAATCAATGTCTCTCATGGGGACTCAGCAGATCCAGGCACACTGAGCCTAGGCAGTTCCAAGGCCCTTCCCACTGCACCAAGGCTGCTCAAGGCATCACACCACAGGCACCAGATTCCCAAAAGCCTGCCCATTCTCCAGGGATGGATCGCAATCACCCTGCCCCAGTGCCCCCCAAATAGTTCGAGTCAAACAACCATCTTATGTATCCAGAAGGCCTAGTCCAGTCGCATCGGGGCTCTGCAGCCACTAGTCTACAATTCATGGGCTTCCACTAGTGTGGCCATTCATCTCTGCATGTCTTCCCATCATGATTTCGATGTCTCCTGCCTACAGTATCCCTCCTCTCTTTTATTGATTATATTCCTAGAGCTCAGCCCTGGTGCCTGGCCATGGATCTATGTATCTTCCTCCATCAGTCATTGGACAAAGGCTCTATGATGACAGTTAGGTTATTCGCTAGGCTGGTCACCAGAGTAGACCAGTCCAGGCACCCTCTGGACCACTGCCAGCAGTCCAAGTTGGGGTCATCCTTGTGGTTTCCTGAGAGCCTCCCTAGCACCCTGCCTCTTCCTATTCCCATGATGTCTTCATCTATCATGGTATCTTCTTCCCTGACCTCCCACTCAATCCCTATTCCAGCTTGACCCTCCCATTTCCCTATGTTCTCATCCCTCACACCCAGTCTGCTCATATAGACCTCATCTACTTCTTCACTGGGTCATCCATGTGTCCCTCCTAGGATGTTTCCCTGTTAGCTAGCCTTTCTGGAGCTATTGTTTGACATCTGGCCATCCCTTCCCTCATATCTAGTATCCACTTATGAGTGAGTACATGCTATGTTTGTCCTTCTGAGTCTGGGTTACCTCACTCAGGATGATATTTTCCTCCTACAGACATGTCAGACTATCACCATCCCCCATCAGACCCTGTAACCCAAAGCCTAGTTAATCTTTCAAGAATAAATGTTTCATCTACTGTTCAACTGCATGTCAGAAGCCATTGGTCCACTGCCTCTTCAGTTGCCTTTGAAGAAATGGGCACAGTACCTTTTCTGGATTGCAAAGCCACTTCAGTGATGGTGCCATATTTTCCTGGCCTCAGAGGATGCCTGTTGCTAAAGACACAAACACACTTTTCTTGGCAAAAATCGGTAGTTCTTTGTTTCGTGTCCTGTCTGTCTATTTTGTCCTGTTTGTCAGCAGTCGATTTGAGGACATTTTATTATGTAGCGGCTAACTTTTGCCACAATGAAAGTTAACTCCATATGTAGGTTCTTCAGTGCCCAAATCTTCTCTGAAGTAGATTGGTGCTGCCAGGAGCCATCATGTCTCATAGTCATAAGAAAAAAGAACAAAAAATTCTAAGTTGTTAAAACATTTTAAATGCCATATTCTATAGATTTCTGAAAGGTTTGAAGATGACCTGTCTCTCTACAATATATCTTTTTGCCCTTGAAAACATACCTAATATGACTACAAGTTCGATTGTAATGTCTAACTACTAACTTTCATTTCTTCATATCCTAATAGTTGGTAATAATAACATTCAAGGCTTAGAAATATACATTACATTGTTAAATGAACTAAGTACAATATCCTGAACAAGATTAGAAAAAAGTAGGTACAGTATTTTCCAACAAAATCAGTCTCAATATATATAATTTGTATACAATATACAAAAATCCAATGTAAAGTATTTAAAACTAGTAATTGTCTTTTAAAGGTAGATTCAATAATCTATCTTTTTATCTATATTGTATCTATATCTTCTCTTTACTTTTCAAAGTAGACTCACTAATCTATCTTCTATCATTTCTATATATCTTTTTTTCAAACAAAAACCTTAAATCTAATATTTGCTTAGCCCTTTTCTTAACTGTGAACAACAACAACTTGTTACCAACCCTCCTAAATAATGAAAAATATCCCAAGCCCAAAACCCATTAAAAGACCAAAAACCACTTGCCCCACACCACCCCTTTGGGAATGTGGGTATCATTTTCTTAAAATTGCTTCTTGCTGGTTGTAGGCTAAGGCATCTTTATTCTGAAAAAAATGGGTTAATTGTCAAGTTCTAGGAAAGGTAACTATATCAGGTAGTTGATGTATGGTTACTAGATAAATTAAGTTTGACTGTGTGAAAACAGGCTGTCTTTCTGTAATCTTATAATCCAATCTGAAATAATTTCACCCTTAAATTCCTCTGTTTGAGTCTGAATTTCTCCATAATTCATTTCTTTTTATCTTTCTTTTCTTTATTAAATTTAATTTTACATATCAGTCACGAATTCCCTTGTTCTCCCCTCTCCCGGCCACCCCCACCTTCCCCCCAGCCCACCCCCCATTCCCATCTCCTCCAGGGCAAAGACTCCCCTGAGGATTGAGTTCAACCTGGTGGATTCAGTCCAGGCAGGTCCAGTCCCCTCCTCTCAGGCTGAGCCAAGTGTCCCTGTATAAGCCCAAGGTTCCAAAGAGCCAGCTCATGCACTGAGGACAGGACCGGGTCCCACTGCCTGGATGCCTCCCAAACAAATCAAGCTAATCAACTGTCTTACTTATCCAGAGGGCCTGATCCAGTTGGGGGTTCCTCAGTATTTGTTCATAGTTCATGTGTTTCCTTTCATGTGTATATTTGTCCCTGTGCTTTTTCCAACCTAGGTCTCAACAATTCTCGCTCATATAAACTCTCCTCTTTCTCGCCAATTGGACTCCCGGAGCTCCACCTGGGGCTTGGTCGTGGATCTCTCCATCTGGTTCCCTCAGTAATTGGATGGGGTTTCTAGCACGACAATTAGGATGTTTGGCCATCCTATCATGAGAGTAGGTCAGTTCCGGCTGTCTCTCGACCATTGCCAGTAGTTTATTGTGGGGGTATCTTTGTGGATTTCTGTGGACATCTCTAGCATTTTGCGTCTTCCTATTCTCGTGTGGTCTTCATTTATCATTGTCTTTTATTCCTTGTTTTCCCTCTCTGTTCTTGATCCAGCTGGGGTCTCCCGCTCCCCAAAGCTCTCTTTCCCTCGACCCTTGCATTTCATTACTCCCAATCACGTCCATGATGTTCATGTAGATCTCATCCATTTCTCTGTCATTGGGTGTTCCCTGTGTCTTTCTTGGTGTCCTGTTTTCTAGGTAGCCTCCCTGGAGTTGTGAGTAGCAGTCTAGTCATCTTTGTTTTACATCTAGTATCCTCCTATGAGTGAGTACATACCATCTTTGTCTTTCTGAGTCTGGGTTACCTCACTCAGAATGATTTTTTCTAGATCTACCCATTTGCCTGCAAACCTCATGATGTCATTGTTTTTCTCTGCTGAGTAGTATTCCATTGTGTATATGTACCACATTTTATTTATCCATTCTTCAGGCATCTAGGTTGCTTCCAGGTTCTGGCTATTACAAAAAATGCTGATATGAACATAGCTGAGCAAGTGCTCTTGTGGTATGATTGAGCATTCCTTGGGTATATTCCCAAGAGTGGTATAGCTGGATCTTGGGGGAGATTGATTCCCAATTTTCTAAGAAAGCACCATATTGATTTCCAAAATGGTTGTACAAGCTTGCATTCCCATCAGCAGTGGAGGAGAGTTCCACTAGCTCCACATCCTCTCCAGCATAAGCTGTTTTCAGTGTTTTTTATTTTAGCCATTCTGACAGGTTAAGGTGGTATCTCAGAGTCCTTTTGATTTACATTTCCCTTATGCTTAGGCATGCTGAGCAATTCCTTAAATGGCTTTCAGCCATTTGAGTTTCCACTGTTGAGAATTCTCTGTTTAGTTCTATAGCCCATTTCTTAATTGAACTGTTGGACATTTTGATGTCTAATTTCTTGAGTTCTTTATATATTCTGGATATCAGTCCTCTGTCAGATGTGGGGTTGGTGAAGACCTTTTCCCATTCTGTAGGCTGTTGCTTTGCCTTGTTGACCCTATCTTTTGCTTTACAAAAGCTTCTCAGTTTCAAGAGGTCCCATTGATTGATTGTTTGTCTTAGTGTCTGAGCTACTGGTGTTATACCTAGGAAGCAATCTCCTATGCCGAAGCGTTCAAGACTATTTCCTACTTTCTCTTCTTTCAAGTTCAGAGTAGCTGAATTTATGTTGAGGTGTTTGATCCACTTGGACTTACATTTTTGCACGGTGATAGATATGGGTCTATTTGCATCCTTCTACACGTTGATATCCAGTTATGCCAGCACCATTTGTTGAAGATGCTTTCTTTTTTCCATTGTTCTCTTGGATTGTTTCTCAAAAATTATATGTTCATAGGTGTGCAGATTAATGTCAGGGTCTTCAATTCGATTCCATTGGTCCACATGTCGGTTTTTATACCAGTACCAAACTCTTTTTATTACTGTAGCTCTATAGTAGAGCTTGAAGTCAGGGATCGTGATGCCTCCAGAGGTTATTTTATTGTCCAGGATACTTTTGGCTATCCTGGGTTTTTTGTTTTTCCATATGAATTGAGCATTATTCTTTCCAGGTCTGTGAAGAATTGTGTTGGTATTTTGATGGGGATTGCATTGAATCTGTAGATAGCTTTTTGTAAAATTGCCATTTTTACTATGTTAGTCCTGCCTATGCATGAACATGGGATCTTTCCGTTTTCTGACATTTTTTTCAATTTCTTTTTTCAGGGAATTGAAGTTCTTGTCATATAGGTCCTTCAAATGGTTGGTTAGTGTTAGTCCAAGGTATTTTATATCATTTTTGGCTATTGTAAAGGGTTATGTATCTCTGATTTTCTTCTCAGCCTGCCGCTGTGGCTAGAACTTCAAGTACTATATTGAATAAGTATGGGGAGAGTGGATAGCCTTGCCTCCTTCCTGATTTTAGTGGAATTTCTTTGAGTTTCTCTCCATTTATATTGATGTTGACTGTTGGCTTGCTGTAAATTGCCTTTATTATGTTTAGTTATGTTCCCTGTATTCCTGATCACTCCAAGACCTTTATCATGAAGGGGTGTTGGATTTTGTCAAATGCCTTTTCTGCATCTAGTGAGATGATCATGTGGTTTTTTTCATTGAGTTTGTTTATATAGTGTATTACATTGACGGACTTTGGTATTTTGAACCACCCTTGCATCCATGGGATGAAGCCTATTGATCATGGTGGATAATTGTTTTGATGTGTTCTTGGAGTCTGTTTTCCAATCTTTCATTGAGTATTTTTGCCTCAATGTTCATGAGAGAGATTGGTCTGTAGTTCTCTTTCTTTGTTGTATCCTTGTTTCATTTAGGAATCAAGGTAATTGTAGCATCATAGAAGGAGTTTGATAATATTCCTTCTGTTTCAATTGTGTGGAACAATATAGAGAGTATTGGTATTTAATTCTTCTTTGAAGATCTGATATAATTCTGCACTGAAACCATCTGGTCCTGTGCTTTTTTTGCTTAGGAGACTTCTAATTATTGTTTCTTTTTCCTTAGGGTTTATTGGACTATGTAAATAATTTATCTGGTCTTGATTTAACTTAGGTATGTGGTACCTATCTAGAAAACTATCCATTTCTTTTAGATTTTCCAGTTTTGTGGAGTAGAGTTTTTTGAAGTATGACCTGATGATTCTCTGGATTTCCTCAGTGTCTGTTGTTATGTCCCCAGAATGTACACGGAAAACCCATTTTTTTATGTGGAAAAATTTTCTCTTTGAAATAGTTTCCTTTAAAATATCTGATATGTTAATTGACTTACCAAGTCTGAGTAGAACAGTAGAAATCCAAGGGAATTTCAAAACAGCCACCTAGTGTCCGAGGTATGGAGAGAGAGAGAGAGCTAGATAGCATAGCTACTTAAAGCTTAAATCCAGCCACGTGTTCCTGCTTGAGCCGAGTCAAGCCTTGGCTCTGGCTTCCTTAAGCTCCGACCATGTGCATTGGCTTTATAGGCAGGGGCCCTGTTCTGCAGTGCAGGCCTGAGTTGTTTGTAGCACCGGCTTAAGCTAACCTCTTGGGGCTATGGTCAGTCCAGCCAGAGACCAAGCTGACCTGGGCCCGGGCTAGGGAGCCAGCTGCCCAGGCAGGAAACAGGAGCAGCAGCCAAGCCAAACCACGCCAAGCCAAGCCAAGCAGTTTTTAATGGATTCTTGTCATGTTGGGCACCAAATGTAGATGTAACCAACCATCTTATTAAATAAGAAACACAGATTCAATGTAAAGATAAGAGCCCAAGAGGTCAGAGCTAAGAGCCTTACCCGCCTGCTACAGCTAGCCTCTTCAGCCAAGAGACCTCAGAAAGAGAGCTATCCCCTGTGTGTTTGTCTTTATAAAGACTTCTTGTTCTGCCTTCTCATTGGTTTAAACCCAACCACGTGAACATCTAGTCACTGCCTGTCTGTAGGTCACTCCAGGTCTTCTTTGGTTGGTATTGAGATTAAAGGAATGTGTCTCCAATGCTCGCTGTATCCTTGAACACACAGAGATCTACCTAGTTTTGCCTACCAAGTGCTGGGGTTAAAGGCATGCACCGCCTTCAGTAAATCCTACTGGCATGTACCAACACAACCAGCTTTCGCTATGGCTTGCTAATAGCTCTGACCTCTAGGCAACTTTATTTATTAACATACAAATAAAATCACATTTCAGTACAAATAAAATACCACTATAATGGAAGGAATGGTAGAATGATTAAAGGAGAGGCATAGACTTTTAAGTGACTAAAGTTATAGACTGGAAGAGGAAGAGTCAACTTTCTTCTATGATGTGGTGACTTTATGGTTGGCCATACTCCAGTGAAGACCACACACAGAAGAGTTTATTTTGTAAGGTGTGTGTGTGTGTGTGTGT
>CABHPQ010165749.1:0-12365 GCA_902168405.1 Peromyscus aztecus | reverse complement strand
CACACACACACACACACACACACACACACACACACACACACACACACTAAAAGGGGGGAAAGAGATGGATAAATGAATACATGTAAAAAAAATTAATTCACATATGGGAATCCTAGTCACCAATGTACTGGCTTGAGAGGTGGAGCCTTTAGGAGGTACTTGGATTTAGAAAGAGGTCAGGAGGGTAAAATCCCCATGATGAGAATAGTACTCCTATTTAAAGAGGGGAAAGGCTGGGGCTGTAGCTCAGGGGCACACAGCACTTGCCTGGATTGTCCAGGCCATAGATGTGACTCCTGACACTATAAAAGAAAGAGAAGACAACCTACATGACACTTTCTCTTACTCTGCCATAGGAGAACACACCAAGAAGGTGTCTCCTGGGACCCAGGGAGCGTACCCCTCACCAGAGCCCAACCATGCTAACACCTTGGTCTTGCCCTTTCAGGCTCCAGAGCAGTAAGAAAGATCTGCCTAAGCCACACACGATACGTATTTACTACAGCAGCCTGAGCTGATGATGTGGTCAGAGCAGGTGACTACCTTAAGTGTCACCCCAGCTTGTCTATCTGTAACTTCTGTCCTGAGTGTGATGTCTCTGTGGACATACTAATGTCATCTTCTTGAGAGCTGCCATAGCACACACGTACCCCAGCTCAAGATAAAGTTTTGAGCTCCTCTGCAGATTGTGGATTCTAAACAGGAAGGCCTTCAGCCTGCAGCTCTGGCCACAGACATACCACCTTGGTGGAGCGAGGCCACTCCAGGAATATCTGGTATATCTGGTCCGTGAAATAAACTTCAAAAGAGAAACTCAAGTGGTTTCATGGGGTCTTTGGAAAGCCTGGCTAGTACCTACCTCCCCACTTCCCCTCAATACAGAGCTTTAAGACATGGCCCACGGTTATCTTCCCATCCCATCCTCCAGGCCATCATGTCCATTTGGTAGGAACTAATGAATATGCCCTAGCCCAGCCTAGCCCAGCCTTGTTATTTGGAAAGCTTTTTTTTTTTTTTTCTTTTGTTCTTCCCCAAATCTATCTGGGCAGGCTCAGGCCAGTTCGCCAACAGGGGTCCTCATTAAAGTCTGAAAATACATTGTAAAGCAAAGCTGGAAACTGGCAGCCAGACATTACAGCAGACTGCTAACAAGGAAATCAGTACAAATTAAGACACAGCTAGACAGAAGCCAAGCAACTTGCCGTTGCATAAATTACGTGTATTAGAAGCAGGGAATGAGAGGGCTGGAGAGCCTGCCACGGGCGCCGCCGCAGAGACACACCACACCACAGAGATCAAGCGTGCTCAGCCTTCATTGACAAAGAATTTAAAATAGATGACGAGGCTCTCAGCAATCTAAATTGCTGTGTGACTGGAATAAAAAAACCATCCTTGTTCCATTCATAATTTAAAGGCTGAGACGGGTGGGAATCGGTTTCTTTAAATCATCAGTTGTGGTCTTTGTGTGTCAAGGGAAGAGCATTGGGAGGTGCCAGCTGCAGAGACGATTTAGTGAAAGGGACTGACAGTTTAATCCAGCCTCCACATCACCTTCTCTTAAATGGGAAGGTGACTGAGTCTTTCCTGAGAAGGCTGTTAAATTAAGTCACTCTGGTAAAAGACACACAGCCCTCTGGCAGACTACAAGCCAAGAGTGGGTAAAGGTACTGACTTGGTGTCTCATTATTCTTCGCCTCTCCCATTCACAGATTCACTGTCCAGTCTTGTTTGTTTGTTGTTTTCAAATAAGATTCCCCAGAGCTGAGTTAGGCGAGGTCCTGGGCAAATTGCCCTTCTTTTTCCACGTTCCCACTGCAAGTGGGTGTGCACGCACACCCACAGGGCACACAAGGATAGCTCAGTGCCTCCAAGACCTGACCAGCAGCACCCTGAATGAAGCTGCCTGGAGGGCCCCACGATCTAGTCCCTTGCCTTCGTTGATAACATTTTGAGCAACTCCAAGTATTCTAGAATACTACTATCCTTCTGTTCTGCCTGAAGCACCTTTGCCCTCCTCTGGCTAATGCGGACTTAGCGTTGGGGCCTGTGGCAGTTAATTCTGACTGTCACTTTTAGCCTCACCACGGGAACAAACACATGAGCTTGTCTGTGAGGGAATTTTTTTACAATTAGCTTAACTGAAGTGGGAAGACCCATCTTAAACGTGGGTGGCGCCATTCCCTAGGCTGGGGTCCCAGACTGAACAAAAAGAAAGGAGCAAACGCACTCCGTCCTCTCCAATTCCTGCCTGTGGCCAGCTGCCTCAGGCTCCTGACGCCACAACTCCCTGCCACAGTGGACTGTGCCCTCAAACTGCGAACCCAAGTAAACGTCTCCTTCCGTGCGCTGGTTGTGTTAGGTGTTTCGACACAATCAGAAAGCAGCCGGAACAGATACTGCAGTACCATGCTCTTCCTGGAGCTCCAATGTCACTCCGAGGTCACCACGCAGAAGGTAAGAAGCCCGGCATGGAGCCTTTCTCCTTTCTCTTGGGGACCAACACATAAAAGGTGTGCTAGCTCCATTCTCTGAGCTGTCAAGCCGGTTACATCCAGCTCATGCTGAAAGCACCCCCGAGGGGGAGCTGAGCAGCGGTTACGGTTCTAGCAACACACCGTCCTGCATTTCAAAGGTTTTTCTTATCTTTATTTGCCATTAGGATTCTGTATCTCATAAGGTGAGAAGTGGCCTCCTGACTCGTAGAGATTTATTATTGAAGGACTGTGCTCCTGCATCCTAAAGAGCAACTAATCATAGCAATGGAGTGGGCTTCTTTGGTCTCACACTTGGTTAAGCAGGCCGACACCAAGGCTCCACTGGTTAATATTTCAGTTCCTTTTCTTTTTTTTTTTTCCTTCTGAGATTCATCACCATCTAGGTCACCGTGTTTCTCCATGTCCCCATCTATTAAGCAGGGCTGAGAGGTAAAAGCTTACATGCAGTCCTTCTTATTATCTTCATCTTGTCCCGGCTGATATGTGCGCATGACATGACTTTTATGTTTGTCTGACCTATTTACCCAAGAGCAAAGATGGAAAGCTGCCTGTCCCACAATGCTGAGAGCTCACAGGGAGGCAGGAAGGAAACTGCCAGAGTAGACGTCTTGGGGTCGATGGCAAAGGTCAGAGGAAAATGAGGATTTCTCCCAGTGAGGGCCCTTCCATCCCTACATCTGTGAGGGCTCGCACAGCTGGGAAGGGGCGTTCTCTTTGTACCCAGAACGTCGTTTCTTCTCTGGTTTCCAGAGTGTGTACCAGACAGCAAGAGCTCGCCAATCCCTTGTAGGGTTGGTACCCTCCTTTAGGGTACTACACCCCCCCCAAGTCCTCATGATAGCAGAGAGGAGGAGGAGCAAGAGGGGGAGGGAAAAGGAAGGAGATTGAGTGCGGTCAATTCTTAGAACAAAAATCAAACCAGATATTTGGCTGAATTGACAGCTCAATTCATTACTCACTGAGGCCCGTTTTTAGAAATAGTTCTCAAGTCCCTGGGAGCCTCCGACCTTTGAGCAGTGACTATTGATCTCTGAGGCCTGGCTAAGCTACTGCCCAGAACCCCTAGCGGCAGTCGCATTGACTTGACCCAGAACTAAACTGGGGGCAGGGAAAAGGCAGGAAGTAAGAGCAAGACGCAAAGTGAACGCGCTGCCAATCGATGCAGATGGGTAAGTGTGGACACCACAGGCTCTCAGCTTCACCAGCCTCGGCCTGGCAAGCGGTTCAGGTCTATGGGCTGGCTTGGCAGCAAGCACCTCTCTCCCAGTCTCTGGTCACTCTCTTTCTCTCTCAGAAAACACCTGCAGGTGGGCTGGAGCAATGACTCAGTCAGGAAAATGTATGCCTGGACTGCACGAGGACCTGAGGCCAGTCCTCGGAATCGACATTTTAAAGAAAAACTTCAAGTGAAATAGTGACTGCTTAGCCAGGGGGTCTGAAGAAACAAGTGGATCACTGGGGCTCCCTGCTGAGCCAAGCTCGTGAGTTCCAAGCCAATGAGATACCTTGTCTCAAAAAAAAAAAAAAAAAAAAAAAAAAGCTAGCGTCAGTGAGATGCTTTGGCCAGTGCTTGCTGCCCAACTTGACTACTTGAGTTTAATCCCAGGACCCACCTGGCGGAAGGAGACCCGACCCCTACAAGCTGGCCTCTGACCTCCACACGCGCACCTTAGAACAGTGGTTCTCAGCCCTCCTAATGCCGTGACCCTCAAATGCAGTTCCTCGGATTGTGGTGATCCCCAACCACAGAGGTTATTCTCATTGCTGCTTCATAACTGTAATTTTGCTGCTGTTATGAACTGTAACATAAATAGCCCACAGGCAGGACATCTAATGTGTGAGCCCCGCGAAGAGTGGTCTTGACCTGCAGGCTGAGAACCACTGCCTCAGTATGAGCACCCACCCCACTGTATTTTTTTTTTT
This sequence comes from Peromyscus aztecus, assembly GCA_902168405.1. Classification (NCBI taxonomy): domain Eukaryota; kingdom Metazoa; phylum Chordata; class Mammalia; order Rodentia; family Cricetidae; genus Peromyscus; species Peromyscus aztecus. The sequence goes on along the minus strand of CABHPQ010165749.1, from coordinate 7,947 downwards.
TTCAAAAATTAAAGGGAATAAAAACAGCATCTGAGGAATGACCCCAGAAGCCGGCACCGGTCGCGGCCCCATTGGAAGCTTGCCTTTCCAGTAGCCAAAGGACAGGATGACAATCTGCTGACCTCCTGCCAGAGCAACTTCCTTCAGACCTCACAGGCTCAGATGGACAGAACAGAGGCGTTCCCACCAAACTGAGCTTGCACCTGGCCCTCTTCTGCTCACAGTGATGCATCAGTGGAGCAGAGAAAGAGGTGGCTGGGCCTCCCAGATCTCAGCTTAAAAAATGACATTCAGAAGCCAGTTATGTGGAGAGATCTGTCTGGAGTAACTGTCTCCCCAGAAGAAAAAAAAAAAATTCCACATGAAAAATTCAAGATGGACAAGAAGCATGGTGGTACAGGTCTTTAATCTCAGCACTTGGGAGGCAGAGGCGGGCAGACCTCTGTGAGGTTGAGGTCAGTCAGTCTGCCCTACACAGCGAGTTCCAGGACAGCCAGGACTACACAATAAAAGCTTGTCTCAAAAAAAGTAGGGCTGGGTGTAGTAGCGCATGCCTTTAGTTCCAGGACTCAGGAGGCAGAGGCTAGACAAGTCTGGTCCAGGACAGCCAGGGCTACACAGAGAAACCCTGTCTTGAAAAACCAAAAAAAAAACAAAACAAAACAAAAAAAGGAGCAATGACATAATAGCATTTTAAAAACAATTTCGGTTTCCACACACCCTGCTTTTTGAGATAAGGTCTTAGCCTCTTAGCCCAGGATGGCCTTCAACTTGTAGTCTTCCTGACTTAGCTTCCAGAATGCTGAGATCACAGGGGTGCCCCACGATGCCTGGCTCTAAAGTCCATTTATTGATGAGCAGATATTAATTGCTCATTATACAGGAAACCCTGAACTTGCACCAGGAGTGTAGGTGGGGAAAAGACACGTTACTCCCCCCTCCCCTCCCCGAAGCCCAGGGCTAGGAGGGGCCTGTGTGCAGACACAATAAATTACAAGTGGGCAGCTTGAAGCAGCAGAACCGGAAGCCAAAGATGTTAAACGAAGGTGTCAGCAGGGTCGGTTTCTTTTGGAGCAGTGGTTCTCAACCTTCCTGATGCTGTGACCCTTTCATACAGTTCCTCATGTTGCGGTGACCCCCAACCATACAATCGTTTCGTTGCTACTTCATAACTGTGATTTTGCTACTGTTAGGAATTGTAATGTAAATATCTGATAGGCAGGTTATCTGATATGGGACTCCTGTGACAGGGTCGCTCTACCCCTAAAGGGGTCACAACATACAGGTTGAAAACCATTGTTCTGGAAGCTGAGGGAGACGCTATTCTGTCCCTCTCCAAACTTCCTGTGGCTGACCGCAGTCCTTGGTAGAAACACATCCCTCTGACCTCTGCCTCTATCCTTGTATTTCCTGCCTCTCTATCCTCTTTTATCCATTGTTATGTTTTGGTTTTTGAGATGAGGGTCTACATAGCCCAGGCTGGCCTTCAATTCTTGACCCTCCTGTCTAATCTTCCTGAATGCTAGAACAGAATCGTAGGCGTGTACCACTGGGCCCCTGCTCCCCGCTCCTCTTACAAGGATAACAGTCATTGGGTTTGCTTCGCCTTAAACCTGCCGTCATCGAATCATCAAGATCCTTTGGCGCACGCGCCTTCAATCCCAGCACTCGGGAGGCAGAGGCAGGTGGATCTCTGCGAGTTCCAGGACAGGCTCCAAAGCTACACAGAGAAGCTCTGTCCCGACAAACAAAAAGATCCTTCACTATTCGAATTTGTGAAGACTCTGAGGTTCTGGGTAGACATGAATTTGGAAGGGAGTGTGTGTGGGGGGGGGGGGGGTGGGTTGCTATTTAACACAACCCACGTGGTCGGCCATGGAAAGATTCACCATGTAAAGCCGCAAGGGCAGGGAACCGTGACCCCTGGTAAACTGAGACCTAAGTGGTAAACAGCAACTCGAGAAACAGGAAGTGGACAGTGAGCACATGAATTATCCACCACACAGATCAGTAAAGTGTGACCCACCCAGGGAGGTGACTACTGAAGTCAGACGGAAGACGGAGAAGCAGGGGAGAAACACAATTCTTGAGATGTTCTATGGAGTTAAGTTTGGGTTGTAAATGTCTCTGAAAGATTGGAAGCAGAAGAAAACTCCAGAAAGTTCACCTTGGCTGAGATGAGTCCGATGGTGAAGTCAGATGCAAGGGTCTTTTATCTCAAGGAAAAGCTCCAAGTATTGGACCGCATGAGGCAGAAACTCTGTGGAGATGTTCCACATGTTGTCCCTAGCAACTAGCTGAAGCCACTCCCACTGAGCCAAATTTTTTTGGGTTTTACAAAACACAGACAGGATCCAATGCTGGCCAGCCACGCCCCTGCATCCAGCTGAATCAACACTGACCGGAGGGGTATGGGGACCCCAAAGGGGTCTGCAAGCCCTTCTTACACTTGTTCTCCATCTAAGCAGGGGAAGGAGCTGGGGTGTGAACAAGACTTTTCAATGACTGTCCTATAAACACTACACCCGTCAGACACGTACACGCTCCCTTCTATGGTCCATGAAATGCACATCCCTCAAACGCTACTTGGCGTCTGCTCACAAATAAATGTGTGTCCTCAGTATCTCTCAGTCTGCTCATCATAGGTCATCCACTCCCTTGAGCACCCAGGCAGGTGTCTCACGTCTTCCCCTCTGGACTCCAAAAGCTCCCGGTGTGAGCACATGTAAGACTTGACTGTTTACCTTCCTCTTAGCCTGCCTCCCCTTTTGGAAAGTGAATAACTTGAGGGCAAGAAATTTTGTCTTGTCCACCTCTAAATTCTCAACTCCTAACATACATACATCTTACCAAGTGAATGGATAGATGGTGAGTGGGTGGATACATGGATTGGTGGATGGATGGAGGACAAGAGGATGACTGGTAGATGAATGGATGGATGGAAAGATGGATGACTGGAGGATGGATGGACGGGTGATAGAAAGATGGACGGATGGATGGATGAACAGATGACATATGGGTGGATGATAGGCAAATAAGTGTATATATGGATATATGGCTATATCTTTATATATATACATATATATATACTGGCTTCAAATCTAATAAATCAATAAAGTAATGAAATCAACATAGATTCATCAATTGATTATTAAAGTGCTTTGTGGGAGCTGGAGACATGACTCAGTAGATAAGAGCACTCGTTGCCCTTAAAGAGGACTTGGGTTCAATTTCCAGCACTCACATGGTGGCTTATAACATCTATAACCCCAGTTTCTGAGGGTCTGACAGGCACATGAGCACATACAGGCAAAACATATAAAGCAAATAAATGTAAAAAAAAAAATTAAGTATTTTACACTGTCTACACCCGCATGAAAAACTGGAATGACACAAAGCATTGCTTGGCGTTCTCCAGACTCACCTCATTCCTTCAGAAGCCATCTTGTCAAGATTAGGGGTGACCTTTGTTTCTGCCCAGTTTGCTCCCAGGTCACCCCATCCCATATCGTCAGCCAAAATGATCACAATGTTTGGTTTGGGGGCTCTTGTTCTCCCACTGATGGAGTAATCCACGAGAGGGTAGAGAAATCCAGAGAAAGTCATGCCAACCAGCAAAACCTTTAGAAAAAGCCAGCCCATGGTGGCACACAGAGACTCCTGTTGTCTTGATGGAGTGATAACGGGCCACCACCACAGATTTCTCTAAGAGTTTTCTCTTTGTTCACCTTGAGTGCAGGAAGCCACCAAGGAGTATGGTTCTAGTTGGCAAAAAAAAAAAAAAAAAAAAAAACCCTGGTGTTAATAATGGCTACAGGAATGGTAGAACTACAGAGAAAAGGTCCCTGTCTGGAATTCTAATCCAAGAGAGTCAGGAAATGTGTCACCCTAAATTGGATTGGTCCTCTGGAGATGTCCTCTCGTCACATCTTAATAAGATGACTGGCTGGGTACAGCATTCAACTATCAATGTCAATCACCACTCTTTGGCCACTTAGCGCGTAAGTGACCCTCTGCACTCAAGGAGGCTAGAGCCACAACACAAGTCTTGCATCTGCTTAGGACTCCAGCTGGTGATTACAGGATAAATTCTCACATCTGCAGAACACCTGGATGTTCTAGAAGCCACAGTCAGCCCCAAATGAGTTTCTGAGTTCCAGATGGTTGAGGTTTCTGTAAGGTTTCCTGAAAGAACAAAATCTGACAAGAAAACAGAGTTGAAAACAGCCAGGCCAGTTGTGCTGTACTCAGTAGCTGGGGAAATAATCACTTTCCCATGCCAACAGATGTTTTCCTTCTTATTTGAGTGCTTTACTGGCTCTCGGTTTCTTCCACCTGAAAAACAGGGATGACAATAATATTCACAACAGACCTATAGTAACAGGATTGGCGGTAACATTACAGATGACTTCTTACACCTCACCCATGCTATAGGTGAGACTACTGAAGCTCAGCACCCTGGGTAGATTGAATTATCAGTCAGATGACAGTCTGATAATCCCCTCCCTGAGGGCTTCCCCACACCCACCACCACAAGTGGCCAAACTCATTGAGAATTTTAGAAGAAAAGGTAAAGTCCCCTTATCAAGACACAGTTGTTTATAACGGCCATGCTATGATCTAATGTTTCCATAAGAAACCCTTGGCATATGTTAATCTGGGAGGCTCAGAACACAACTCTGTTGGCAGAGTGCTTGCCTGGATGACACAAAGCCCCAGGTTTGAGCCCCTGGCACCTCATAAGCCAGGTGTGGTCAGTGTTTGACTGTAATACCAGCATTTGTGAGGCAGAGACAAGAAGGCCAGACATTTAAAATAATCTTCAACTAGTTTGAGACCAGCCTGAGATACCCAAGATACTGTCTCAAAGCAAACAAACAGCCTCCCCCAGAGAAATTAATTTAGGAAAAAAAGATAATCATGAAAACAAAGTTTATAATAGACTCTATGTGGAGAACATATGTCTGTTCTGTAGAATGCTTTCAATTTTTTCTGTATGTTCATAATTTTCATAATTAAATGCTGCCAAAAAAGTTCTAAAGAATTAATAGAAACATGTCCCTGTACATTCTAAGCATGATGTTTTTAGTAAGAAAATCTAGGGCTGGGAGGTGTAGCTCATTGGTAGAGTGACAATTTAGCATGCACAAGGCCCTGACTTCATCCCTACCCATCCCACCAAAACAAACAAACAAACAACAACAAAAAACATTAAATCAATGATTCTCACCCTTGGACGGGCATATAAATTAGCAAACTCGGAGCTGAGGACGTAATTCAGTAGAGTGCTTGCCTAGCATACACATGCACAAAGCCCTGGATTTGAGCTCCAGCATTCCATAAACTGTGCATGGTAAAATACATCCAGCATCCCAGCATTCTGGAGGCCGGGGCAGAAAGATCTAAAATGCAAGGTCATCCTCTAATATATAGCCAGTAAAAGGTCAGCCTGGGCTCCAAGAGACCCACTCTCAAAGAAAAATGCAAATTCAGTGGGAAGGCTGGGACCATTTTCTGTTTGTTGGACTGGTTTCTCAAGACAGGATCACGTAGCGCCAACTCAGTATACAGCACAAGATGACCTTGAATTCCTGATCCTCATACTGCTATCCCCCTCAAGCTGGGATTACAGGTGTGAGCCATCACATCTGGCTTTGAGAAATGAATGTGAGCAAGCCCCCAGGTGAGAACTTTACCATTTGTCCTTGGTTCACTCTTGGAATAGAAAGATCTTGGAGAATAAGAATCTCATGACTCCAGGCCTAGGAGAGAAAGGAAACGGCATGGCCGAAGGGGCGATGACTCAGCCCCGGTGGACAGAGCTGAAAGCAATGTATCATCAGACCAAGTTCCGAAACCAGGGCTAGACGTTCAGCTAGAGGCAGCAAACAGAGCTGGGAACAAAGTCAAACCATTCTTCCTTTACTTACAGGCTCTAAACCCGCAAGGTGACATGGTGTTGAAATTCTAGAGCAAATAACAGCCTCCCACCCATGGAAGCCATCAATGAACCAATCTGTAAAATAAAAAAAAAATGCTACAGGCTGGGACTATTTCATATGCTATTTCTGAATAAATAAATAATATGGGGGGGGGCTGAGACAGGGTTTCTCTGTGTAGCCCTGGCTGTCCTGGAACTCTCTCTGTAGACAAGGCTAGCCTTGAACTCACAGAGATCCGCCTGTCTCTGTCTCTGGGGTCCTAGGATTAAAGGCAAGAGCCACCACTGCCTGGCCAAAAAAAAAAAATTATGTTTCTCTGTGAGCCAGACATGGTGGTATGTCTCATCAATCCCAGCATTTGGGAGGCAGAAGCAGGTGGATCTCTGTGAGTTTGAGGCCAGCCTGGTCTCTGTAGCAAACTCTAGGCCAGTCAGGGCTGCATAGTGAGAACCCCATCTCAAAAAGAAAAAGAAAAAACCTAATTCTATGTTTTTTTGTGCATATGTGTTCACACAAGCTGTGGCACTCTCATGTGGAGGTCAGAAGACAACTTGCAGGATTCAGTTCTCTCCTTCCATCAGGTGGGTACCAGGGATCAAGCTCAGGCTATTCGGTTTGGTGGCAAGCACCTTTACCCATCTCAACAGCCAGGCATTCCGACCAGTTAATCCCATTGCTAGCTTCAGGAGACGGGGGTGATTGGAGTAACACATTCTGGAAGACCTTGATAAAAGCAAAGGACTGGTTCAAACCAAACAGAAGTCTAAACAGCGGTGGCTCATCTGGGGGCTCCGTGAGCTAAGCGTTTGGAAATGCAAACTCTTTCCACTTCCCAAAAGGAGTTCTTTTCCCACTTGATTAGATTCAAGTAGTGTTGGCTGATCTTGAAGTCCCAAAGACTTCTCCCTTTCTGGAAGACTCTTGAATAAGGAGGGTGCTTACCAAACACTTGTTCACCTGCCAGCTAATTCCCAGCCTCCTTCTACCGGCTTTAACCGTGAGTAACAGCCACGGGAGGCTTTTCTTCTCAAAGCTGCTTAGCTTAGGGCACCCGTGTGGCCTGATTTCTGGTCAATAATCCACCTCAGGATGACCTGGCCATACAAGAATTCCAGGGGGAGGGAAATTCATTTAAGAAGGAAGCTAAAATTAAAGTGGAAATCGAACTAGATTGGCTTCCTCTGGAGTTCCAGGACAAGACATTCTTTGGAGGATTTGCAAAAGGAAGCACGAACACCGCACTTCAAATTGCCACAGAATGGAAGTGAGCTCAGCCGGCCAGCAGACTACCTCGGATTTCTTCACATCCAGACCGCCAAGGGGACCTCTAAGCCCTTTCTGATCATGTATTTACTTTCTTTAACTGAAGGGAAGAGACAAACCAGACGGTTGAAGATTGGGCTTGAACCTCGGGCTTCAGTAAAGTCATGCTGAGACTCTGAGCTCTTTGTCCTAAAGAAAGTGGCCCCATGTGTTGCCTGGGGATGTCACCCGATGTCAGTTTCCCAACTCTGTCTTTATGACTATCTCAAGAAGGAGGGCTAGGGAGACAGCCAAAGTGCTTGAGATAGCTCAGTCGGTAAAGTACTTGGGTTTTATATGGGTTCTGGGGAATTGAACTTATGAGGACGTGATGACATAAAGACTAGGGTGGTGGCCCGGGCTTCTCCTCCCAGCACACAGATCCTTGAGGTTTTCTGGCCAGCCAGCCTAACCAAATTAGGAATTAGCAAATTCCAGGCCAGTGAAAGCCCCTGTCTCATCAAACAAGGTGGGAAGTGTCCCAAGGAAAGACACCTGAGGTTGACTTCTGGTCTGGATGCGCATGTGCACCCCACGTCTCTAAAAATGTGTACACAGAAAAGGAGAAGAGAGCAAGCACAGGCCAGGAGCTCTGTCCCAGAAGCGGGAGCCCAGAGGGAATCTTTGACAAACTAAACATTCACTCTTCTCACCGTTTCAGTGGAAGGTACTGGGCCACCTATCTCCCTCCACACATCACTAA
>CABHPQ010165748.1:0-62605 GCA_902168405.1 Peromyscus aztecus | reverse complement strand
ATGTTATTCACTAGGGCATGCTGGGAAGGAGAAGCAGGGTCCGCAAACACTGTAGGCGATAACAACACCACCTTCGTTCCTGCCAGCATCTTTAAGTATGATTCCGAACAGCCCGTAGCACGGACTAGTCCTTCGGTTTAGAGTCTCGTTGATCGAGACGTACAAACGGATGTTTGGTTATACTTGAGGGAATAAACCAGCACAGGAAGCTTTTGTTTTTGAAACTCTTCAATCGTGCATGTCAGCTGAGGAAATGAACTGTCGGTCCCCCAGGGGTGATACAGTCGTCAGCATGTGAGCAGGTTCCCCAGGCGGCTTTCAGTGAGCGATGTCTGCTGGCTATACGGGCTTTAAAAAAACTAAAAGTTTAGGCTGGGGAGATGGCTCCACTGGTAAAATGCTTGCCACGGAAGTATGAGGACCCGAGGTCAAATTACGAGAACCCAAATGAAAAAGCTGGGCTTGAGAGCACACACCTGTAACCTCAGTGTGGAGAAGAAAAAGACAGGCCTTGCCAGCCAGCTTAGCCTACTTAGCAACTTCCAAGATACTGAGAGAAAGAGACCCTGTCCCTAAACGCAAGGTTGGGGCCAGCAAGACAGCTCAGAATGTAAAGGTGCTCGCTGCACAAGCCTGGAGGTCAGAGTTAGATCCCTCAGACCCATATACAGGTGAAAGGAGAGAGGAATAACTCCACAGAGTTGTCCTCTGATTTCCACATGCATGCTGTGGTAAGGATATGTCCCCATCCCCCACATCATTCACATGCACACGCACACTACACACACACACACACACACACACACACACACACACACACACACATCCACACAGGAATACATCATACAATAAGTTAAAAATATAAAAATAAAGGCGGACAGTATTCCTAGAAATGACATCCAAGGTTCACTTCTGGCCTCCACATGCACACATATGACACACACAACATACCCTGACACACATAGGTACACACATACAAGCATACAGGAAACCTAAATTGTTAACTGGAGACAGGCAGGCCTGGGGGGCGGTGACAGATTTTGAAAGAGGAATGTCCCACATTGCCACGGGAGAGTTTGATGACCACATTTCTTTGGTTTTGCCATTTACCCAAGCCCATTCCCCTCTCTGCTTTGTCCCAACAGTGAAGGGGGCTGGTGGAAGGCCATTTCTCTCAGTACTGGCCGGGAAAGTTACATTCCAGGAATGTGCGTGGCCAGAGTGTACCATGGGTAAGTACACTTCTGAATAGCATTGTTCAGTCATGGTGTGTGTGTGTGTGTGTGTGTGTGTGTGTGTGTGTGTGTGTGTATGTGTGTGTGTGACTCATGTGATAAAGAGGGACTCTAGCATGGTATAGTGGAAAGATGGCACTGCTTATACCCCAGCTCAGGGCTAATCCCTCCCACTTTCTGGGTTGATTCCTGAGCAGTGAAATGAAGCGAGTTGGACCTTCTTGCTCAGACGTAGTGTTCCTATCTCATACCCAAGTGCTCCAGCACTGTGTGTAGGAAGCACCTTGATTCAGTGACTACAAGTCAGTCTCTGTTGGGTTCCAGTTTTGCCTCTGTCACTTCCAGACCATTAGATTATGGATAAGCTTCTTAGCTCTGTGTGTATCTTCAGTTGTTCGGTAGAGATCACAGGGTAGGGTCATGGGGGTGATAATACAGAGTCACACCGCTGAAGTGGAGGTTCTCAGAAGAATGAGGTGGGTGCTAGGCAGCACAGGGAGCACACTTCTGTAAATATTGGTTGTGATTCCTGACTAAAGGCAGCCACAGACAGAGGCGCAGGCAGTCCACTGGGCTCTGTAGGACAGGAGCAGACATGTTTGCTCCTGCAGCCAGGCAGGGGCCTCACAGCCTCCTGGGAGGCTTCCGTGGGCTTTGGGCTCTGCCAAACTCACACCCAGGCTCCCCTTCTTCCATGGAAGGGTCTTAGGAATGTGTCTTTGCCTTGCCAAACCACAAGCTCCTCCTCTGTCAAGCTACCAAGGCCAAACCTCAGCCTAAACATGCAGAGCAGAGAGGAAGCAGGAAGCAAGCCGACGCCACTGTTCAAGTGGTCAAGAACCTGACAGACGCCACAGGCCCCCCCTGGGAAGGTGATGTGCAAGCTCTTGATTCCACTGTTGGGGATCTTAATCATTTGTACTCCAAGTGGGGAAGGTGAACAGAGGTGGTTCCTATGGTACTCATATCCAAAAGAGACTGGAGTTAGACATCGCTCATAAACCAGGGGCTCTGATAAGCTTGCTCGTTCCCAGAGAACACACACTGACATGCTCCTACCTATTGAAGACACAGGGCAGTTATAGGAGCTGAGATGGTGAGAACTTAGATGACTAACATAACCCTGGTCTTACAAACAAGTGCAGTAGGATGGCTAAGGGATTGTGTAGCCCCTCAGAATGCACAATTTCTCTCTCTCAACTGGTGATGATAACTTGGATAAATTGCTTAATCAATCCGGTCCCCGGGCTCCTCTTTTGTTCCAGAGGGGGAAGTCTTGCCTATTCAGGAGATTTAAGGAGGGTAGGGGTTAGCCTTTATAGTCTTAATACACTAGCAATATACTAAAACAATTCATATCCCTACATGGCTCTTGCTGTTTATTTTCACAGTTGTAAGTAGGGTTTGAGAAGGGCTTGGTTGTATAAGTGTTTGTCATATACGTTGAAACTAATACATGGTGTATTTTGTTGCCCTGTGTAATAGCTAGAAAATTTAAAACTACAACGTACTATGGTTCTAACCAGGACAGTGATGATGGCGCTGAGCCCACAGGTAAATGGAACCATTTCTGTACCTGTGGTGCCCTGGAACCCAGTGCTCAGGGGTGCTCAGCCTGCCTGCTTCAACCCCAGCCTGGGTGTGCCTTGGTGAATCATGCAGCAGCAGCAGACTGACATGTTATTCTGTTCTTCACAGCCTGAGTTAAACCTGGGGCTTAGCAGCCAGTAGCCTTTCTCGAAAACACAGTGCCCGTGTTAAAGTGAGGTATAGGCTGACCACCTACTAACAACACATTTCCCCCTCAGCAGAAAGCTGTCCGAGCCCAATGTGAAAAGTAAGAAGAGGCCATTGAACTTGGACACAGCTTGCTCTGGTCCAGAGTGTTCTTCTCTGAGCACCCTGTATGTCGCTGCCCAGGGGAAGGAAGCAGCCCTTCTGCTTTTATTGGGCCACTGTCGTGGAAACAGTCAGAACCATACAAACACGCAGTGGCCATTTTGCTTAAGCGTGACGAGCAGCAGCAGGAGGGAGTACCACTTGCTCAGCAGCAGGACCACACGGCACCTCTCTCCTTCCCCACGTCCACTTTGTCATCCCTAAACCTGCCCAAGTACAATGCCCTAGACACCAAAAAGGAACAGGACAGCACAATGCTGGGAGTGTCGCTTTGGCAGGGCGTAGAGGACGCACAGAAGTGTCTGGTACAAGGGAGCTCCACACAGTGTACAAATGTGATATAACAATGCCAAGGCCAGCCCTAGTCAGGGCTGAGAAACAGGCCAAGAAATATCATATATAGTATACATTCCTAGTCGTTCCTTACCTAACACTGGGTACAAACAGGTACTCAGAGCACTTCATTTGAAAGATTGCAGAATGGGTGAATGAATGAATGAATGGAATGAATGAATGAATGGATGGATGGATGGATGGATGGATGGATGGATGGATGGATGGATGGATGAATCAACAGTTGGTTTCCCTCATCTGTGGAATTTTGGCAGCTTTCTGGTAACCAGCCTTCAACTTTGTGTTTACTCTTGTGTTAGCCTGTCTTGATTTCTAGTGGCCACTTAAGGCTGTCCTCTTCACCCCTAGCTGGCTGTTTGAAGGACTGGGCAGGGACAAGGCCGAGGAGCTGCTGCAATTGCCAGACACAAAGATTGGTTCCTTCATGATCCGAGAGAGTGAAACAAAGAAAGGTGAGCCATTTTTCTTCATGGGTGGCCACACAGCACATTATCTCTCGGGTAGCTGCCTTGCTATGGATCTGTTCTCCTTCTCACCCATAAATAGACCCAGTCCTATGGTCATTTCCCTGGTGCCATATCCACCATGAGAGCAGGGCATAGAGATAGGGCAGGCCACAGTTCCATCAATTGAGGACATGTGAATGGCAGACCTGGGCAGCGTGTTGACACACAGACTAGGGGCATCAGTCTGGGCCCAGCCTGTGCTCACCAGCTCTGTTCCTGGGCCGACTGTTTACTCCTCTGAACTCTGTGCTCATCTGTGAAGTCGTGGTGAGAGTCAAGTGGAGTGTACATGGTGTTCTCACTGTGCACAGGCCCTCAGCGGCAGTTACCTCTGTGCTGGGATAAAATGGGGGCATCTCAGAGAATAAGGGCAAGCAGGTGTGAGCTTGTAAACTCACAGAGATCATTATCATTCTGATTTCCTGTGTCAGTAAAAAGAGAAACAGCCAAGCCCTTGTCACCGCTGGAAGCAGGGGCCCAAGAATAGTGTTAGCACTGAATTGCTAGGTGGCTGCCTCCTCTCTTTCAGTGGATCCCTCACCCATGGCAGGGTGTTCCTCTGGGAAAGTCCTCATCACCTTGCCTGTATACGTTCAGGACTTCAAGTCATGGGACCCAAACACTTCTCAGTACCCACTCACCCCCAACATACTCCTTTATTTCCAACCCTGGGTACCCACTGTAAAGGGCTACTTTATAGAAAAAATTATGGAATGTAAATGGGTAAGAATGATTCACAAAGTGAAAGTTGTAGTCACCAGAAGGTCTCCTGTAGAGTTTGGGGATATCTTAGATATATCTTATGGCCCGATCTATTAATTACCGAACTGGATGTTTCTCTTTTCTCTTTTTATTTTTTTGCAATCTAAAATATTTTTTAGCTTCTTCTTTTTTTTTAGATTATAATGTAATTGCATAATTTCCCCTTCCCTTTCTTCCCTCCAAATCTTCACATGTACCACACCCCCTACACATTTAATCTCTTTCAAATTCATGGTCTCTTTTCTGTAATTATTATGTATATACATATATGTGTGTATATAAATATTTCTAAACACCTAAGTAAAACCTACTCCATCTGTATAATGTTACTTGTATGTATGTTTTCAAGGCTGACCATTTGGTATGGATAACCAATTGCTGTGCTTTTCCCTGGGGAGAACTATTTCTCCTGCTCACAGCACTCCTTAGTGGCCTGTAGTTCTTTGTCTGGGGTGGTGGCCTTTTTAAACAGAGGAAACCAAAGTTTTCAAGTTCTCAGCCTGTTTTTCATTCACCAGAGAGAAACTATGGTATCTATGAGTCTTTTTTTTCCAGAACCTATTAAGGACCAAGAGCCACTTGATGCTGGAGAATGTCACTCAGCTCTGGGGAAGCAGGGACTGTAATATGTAACCATAGATGTCCCAGAGCAACTTTCTCTCCAAAATCTGTGTGTCTAAGAGCAATACAGAGACAGAAGCCATATGTAGATCTCAGGGGTTTCCACACACAGAGCATTCAAAGCTTCCAAGGTTAACATGACCACGGGGATGGAGGTCCCAGGGCATCACAGGTCACCTCCAAGTCACGCTAACCTCAGTCTTCAGGCAGACTAGCAGAGGGTGGAGCCAGGTAGCAGACTCCTCCCACTGGGTAGTCACAGTTCTGGATGATTTTCTGCTTGCCAATGCAGACCTGCTTGCTACACTTCTAGTTCCTGTCAACATGGCCGGAAATCACATAGTAGGTGATTTCAAAACCAGGGCTCAAGTGGAACTAGATACACATGCCTCTCAGGGTGGTCAGGGGGCTGAGGCTGAGGCCTGCATCCAGGGATGCCATCTCCAGTGAGGTGACTCTGGACACACTACTCACAGTTCGGAGCTTCCCTGTCGCCCCCTATACAATATTCAGGGACAGTCTTCCCAGGCCTTTACTGGCAGCACAGACTGAGTGAGGGCAGCGCCTTCCCCTCTCACTGCTTCCAGCGTGAGCCACTTCAGAAAAGCCAAAGGGTGGAGCCAGGGAAGGGAGGGACTCAAACATGACTTAAGCCCAAGGGTCCTACTTTCCACGTGGGGACACCAAGGCTACAAGAGGTGATGGTACCTGCCAGGGGGTTCTCTCTGACTGATGATGCAGAAGGAGAAACCATGGCTGTTATAGATTTCTCAGTGACCCAGAACACATGCCAACTGACACTTGCTCCAACTTTCTAAGAAAATCTCGCTTAAATTAAGGAGCAGGGGGCGTGAAGGGTGAAAAACTATGGGATCCCTTTCCTAGCATACAGTGTGGGGACATTAGGGATACAGGAGCTGGAGGGACACCACCAGTTACAACATCTCAGCTCACAATTGGAAAGGACTCAAGGGCCACGGAGACTTTATCTGCTCTAATCAAATGCAGGAGATGACAGAGTTTACCTCCAGAAGGGCAAGAGAAAAGGCCACTATCCATTCCCTCAGGGTCGGTCAAGTCACATGTAAAGCTCTACAGTGAACCAACCTAAAAATGGGGTGAGGCTGCCGACAGGTGCCATAAGAGAACTCCAAGAGGGCATCTCTTTGCCTGGATTAGGTAGGCCGGCATCTTTATGTGGGATGCTATGGCTCCCCCTGACTCCTTCTCTCTCCTTTGCAGGTTTCTACTCACTGTCAGTGAGACACAGGCAGGTGAAGCATTACCGCATCTTCCGCCTGCCCAACAACTGGTACTACATCTCACCAAGGCTCACCTTCCAGTGCCTAGAGGACCTGGTGACTCATTATTCTGGTAAGGGGCAGCCAGGATCAGTGGGGTGAGCCCTGTGTGCTGGTGCATGGCAGTGTTTGGTAGGTGGTGCCGGTCACTGAGAAAAGTCAGCAATTTTCTCCTGCGAATGCTATCTTCTTCATATGCTGGTTCATTGCCTCGGGTCAAATAAGACCATCTGTGCATGCTGCCTGGATAGCAGACTGTCCTCTCCGCATAAACAAAACACACCAGGATGCCCTGTATTCACAATCACAACCATATATGGTAGACACTTAGCCTCTCTTTAAAGTGTTTGTCTCCTTAGGGCAATGGTTCTCAACCTTCCTAATGCTGGGACCCAATACAGTCCCTCATGTTGTGGTGACTCCCAACCACAAAATTATTTCATTGCTACTTCATAACTGTAATTTTGCTACTATTATGAATCGTAATGTAAATATTTGATAGGCAGGATATCTGAAAGGCAACCCCAAATGGGTCACAACCCATAGATTGAGAATTGTTTCCGTAAGGTGCCTTTGGAGCATTGTTCTAAAATACTAGTCCTCTCCAACTTTGCTGCTCATCAAAACTTCTTCAACATTCAAGGCCAACCACTCCCCACTTCTCTAGGAAGCTGTAGCAGTGGAACAAACAGCCATTTCCCATGCGCACAGCATGCCACAATCTTTCTCTTCCTAGCACTCCAAACAGTTAACTATGGTCTTGTCTATGTTTGCCAACAAGCGCCCAGAACAGAAATATGTCTTCTAGGCTGACCAAGATGGGGAGGAACCCCAAGAAGCCAGAGCACTACATGGCTTGCGGGGAATAGAGTGCAGTCACTGAGAGCTATGAGCTAGATTGAAAAGCCCTCAATACCAGCCTTGTTGTTAGGATTATGCTCTGTGGAGCAGGAGGGATTAGCACTTGGCTAGGTTTCCAAAGACAGAATCTGGCCCTGTGTTCTATATCCCATGTCTGCTGGATGGCAGTTGTGCACCTGGGGCTGTGTGACTCTCCCTGTCTCACTTTCTTCCTGTGCAAGGAGGATGCTAATTGTTCCTACCTGTCATGGACACGGTGAGCATTGCTGGAATGTGCAAAGTGCTGAACCGAGAGCCTTCACCTGGCCATGAGCACCTACAGAATGGCAACTGCTTTCATTCGGCCCCTTCCTCCTCTGTTCCTCTGCCCAACTGGAGCAAGGAAGGGATGATTTCGTGTTTGCTTTGCTAATATCTCCTTTTCCCTCGTTGAAGATGCTTGACCTTGCACTGGCAGCCTTACTAGTATCCTTTAAGGTTGAAGGGCATTGCAAGGAGAAAGGAGCCCACAGATGATACCTCTGACCTAAGAGAAATGGCAAATTTTGAGCAATGGCTGCTGGGAGAGGCAGATGTGTGCTCAAACTAGGTTGTGAGGGATGTTGGGTAAGGCCTCGACCTCTCCCTCTTTAAAGGTGGTGGGAACAGCCTCTTGCAGACTGCTAAACCCAATGACCTATGCACTGTGCCTGAGAGAGTCTGACAGGTGTAACACAATTACAAGTATCACTTCTGTGATGGCTTCAAAGCTAGCAGCTAGTTAAAACTGAAAGAGGAAGGGAGTCCCAGACTTCAACTACCTCTGCCTAAAGTTTGTTTGTGGTATTTGACTCTTAATGACAATCATCTGAGGAGTGTGCTGACCAGAAATTTTGCATAGACAACAGCAAATATGAAGCCGATGCCACCCGCTAGAGCCCTCATGACCGGGAGACAACATACTGCCGGGCGAGGCATACCCACCTGAGCTTCCGGACTACAGCAAGGATGGTGCAGAACTAGCGCCTTCCTGAAATACACTCCAGACCATCCTGTGGGCCAAAGAGCTATAGCCAGAGGCTCACCTCTGCCCAACTCGGGAGGGACTGGGGACCTGAAAGCTTCCTGTATCTCATCTCAGATCTTGCTGGGAAAGATGGGATCAAGAACAGAGTTGCTGGGACCAGGGTGAATTAGATGGTGTGTACCAGCCAACAGGCAGGACAAGGTTACCTGTTTTCTATTCCAAACCACGCACTGCTTTTGGCACGTGGCACTGGTTCCAAGTCCCTGGATCAGGACTTTTGCTTACATTTCTGTGGTATTTTGTTCCATACCCCAAGTATGAGGTATCCTACTAACTGCATGAATTGAGACAGAGCCTCGGTGAGATGAACTGGGTAAGAGCAGCTCAGCCTTTGGCTCATGTCACTTGCCTGGGTGATTTTGTTCACTCCATATGCCACACAATGTGTGAGTAGACCTAAAGCAGAACACCCTCAGAGTCCATCTTGCCATGCAGTAGAGATGCAGTATCTCTAGGCTTCATGTCCACCTTGTGTCCTCCCTCATTGTCTGAGAGGCCTTTGAACAGCTCCAGCCCCAACAGGGCACTGTTTCAGATGCATATCCAATCAAGCTTTCCCTCCCGACTCCGGCACCTGTGTCTATCTGGGTGACATTTTGGATTAGCATGATGCCCACCTGGAAACCAGGAGTGTGTATGTGAGGGGCAGGCTGCCACTCTCTACTAGGCTGTTGTGCTTCCTCAGATGGTTTCCTTTTATACTGAGTAAGAACACCCCAGAAATTCACAGATCAGATGAAAAGAGACCACCAGGGATGTAGGATGCTCTCGAAAGCCTCAGGATGAATGGACTGAGGCCAAGGTACTTGGGTCCTGCTAGAGACATGCTGCCTGTCTGACATCTTAGGCCTGAGTCTCTCAGGGCTGAGGGCAGGGCTAGGACCCATGTCGTGAGTAAGGTGGCACTGACTCCTTAGGCCTAGGTGTCTAGGACAACAGCATCTGTATTTTTCATGATGCTGTGGGATAGAGAGGCTTAGAACTTACGGGAGTTATTTCCTGCTGCTCCAGGAGACATGAAGCCCTGCAGGCCAGACACTGAGCACCAGCCAAGGGGAGCAGCAGGGGGCTTGCCTCATTCTCATTTGGCTCCTATGGAGTGTGCAGGCCCAGAAGGGTCTCCTTATTCTTGCATTGCCCATCTGCTCTGTCTTGCCATTTGGCTTTTGCTTTCTCCCCTCTCTTACTGTGTCTGTCACATCGTTTTCTGCTTTTTCCACCTGCCTCCTCCTTCGTTCCGCTCTCCCGCCCTTTTCCTTTCCCTCCTCCTCCCTTTCCTCCTTCTGTCCCTACTTCATGTGTCTCCCTGCTCCGAAAGCGTTCAGAGGTGCCTGCGCTGCACACGGCTCCACTCCCTGGCCCAGCCAGGGACAGTTCCATGAACTTCCGCCTGGTATGAAACCTCTGCTCTCAAATAGGTATTTGTCAGCTGTTTTTTGTCATCTCCTTCCCTCCCGTCTGCAACTGGAGAGAGGGAGGCTCAGAGATGTGTGAGGCAACTCACCACTAGAGCAAAGTTTGAACACAAACCCAAGTTTGGTTGACTCTGAGCTTTCTTTACATGTCAGTATAAGCCTAGAGTTCTTATCTTTCAGGACATAGCAACATCGGCCAAACCCCATGCCCCTTTAACATCTTGGCCTCAGTTTCCGCCAGTAACCAGGAACCTATACTGTTGTGGGTCTCTGTTTTGTTCTCCACACTGTCTATGGCATGCCTGGATCCCTGATTGTTGTGTGCTTCCATCCCCAGAGGTGGCTGATGGTCTATGCTGTGTGCTCACCACACCCTGTCTGGCACAGAACACACCTGCTTCAGCGGCTCACCTATCACCCTGCACCACCTCTGGTTCACCTGTCACCTTGCGCCAGAAGACCTTTGACTGGAAGAGGGCATCCAGGTGTGTGTTTGTGTGTATGTGTGTGTGTGCACATGTGTGAACTCGAATGTTTGCACATGTGCATGTGTGCCCTCTATGAACACATAGGAGCACCAGCTGGGGGTGAACACAGTATAAGAAAAATCTTGAGAAAGCTCCTGGCCCTGCCTGCACCCCCATGAGCAAGGGCAGACTCTGAATTCTGGGAATCCAGCCTTGGGTGTCTTGGCATATGGTGTCTACAGTTTTCTGGAGCCTCAAACTTTCCCCAAGTCCATTTTCAATGTGAACACATTTTTTCACAGAAACACACCACCCTGCTCTTTCTGATGATTGGAATCCAAGACAGTATCACACAAATAAACCTGATATAAATTTAATATTTAAAATCTAATTACAAAGCTTAAACGTTCCACCTAAATCTTAAGGCAACTCATTCTCTCAGAGTAAGAAAGGAAAAACAAATACTTCCATTAGTTTGTTCTATTTATCCCACTGACAGCTATTGCGTTTTCAGGTGTGTGTCTGTGGGATGTACTCAGTGGGTATCTCCATAATTGAGCATGAACCTAGGCATCTCATCAGTTAGTTTAAAGCAAATCAGAGATCGAAATGGCCCAAGACATGAATGTAATAGCCATCTCTTGTAAATAAAGAATATACACTAAGGTTTCTTATGGGAAGAAACAGTGGCTCCAAGATCAGACAGCATCCAAATGTGAGAAACAGAATTCAAACCAGCTAGAAAAAGACAAACCTTCTCCCCTTCTTCCTCTCCTTCTTCCTCCTCATCCCTTTCTCCTCCTCTTCCTTCTCCTCTTCCTCCGCTTCCCTTTTCCCCTTCTCCCTTTTCACATTCTTTGTCCCCATCACCTACTCTGTCTAACATCCCCCTTTTTTCACTCAGATTGCAGGGAGATCCAGAGGGGGCAGAGAACCCACTCAGAGTGGATGAATCCCTTTTCAGCTATGGTCTCCGGGAAAGCATTGCATCTTACCTGTCCTTGACAGGGGATGACACAAGCTCCTTCGACCGGAAGAAGAAGAGTCTCTCCCTAATCTACAATGGCAACAAACGCAAGAGTTCCTTCTTTTCAGAGCCCCAGTACTTTGAAGATTAATGCCCTGGCTGGTACACAAAAGACAGATGTTTTGGTGGCCACCTGGGGTCTAGTAGAAGCCGGAGTTCTCTACTCCCTGGTCATCTTGTGTCTTTGAGGAACCAAGAGAAGTCACACGGAGACTGCCTTTACATAGCAATCAGAGGAACTTCTCCTTGGTGTCTGATTAATATTATAGAGCTACATCATGTTTGAATCATGATGTAATGGGGCAGTACTTCAAAGAGCTGTGTGTGTATGAGTGTGCTCACAGTCCAAATGGCCCTTCTCTGAGACCCTGTGGATAACATCCATCTGAGAAAGAACATGAGAAAGATGGCTTCTTAGGTCTGCTGCAGAATGACTCTACCTGGAGCAGAGCGACCTTTAAAGGCCCAGTGAGATCTTTGGACTATGTCTCCTCTCTTCCTAAAGGACCTGTGACATTAAACACTACCCAAAAGGACTTACAGCTCTGATCCAAGTGGCACCTTCTGCACTCAGGTGCACCAAAGCCACATGGACAGCAGTAGATGGCTATGCTAAGTTGTGGGAGAGTGTTAGTCAGTGAAGGGGCAATCAGAAGAGGCAGGAGGCAGTTCTACTGTGCAAACTTCTGAGATAGACAGTCTTGCCTCCTCACAGAAAAGGCATCCTCCAGCTCCTGGGGTCCTGTGTTATTCTAGAACCCCCATTCCTCATGCCCATTGGCAAAGGCCACTGTGCTGGGGTCAAATGAAAACAAAAGAAGCATGAATAGCATCCCTTAACGCTAGGCTTCCAGCAGGGTCAGAGAGACAAGAAGATCAGCAGAATGTAACAGTGGATGTGAAACAGGATGAAGTCTCACAGTTACAATGGACTGGGGACAAGTGAGGGTTACCCAAGGGATCTTGTTCCCATGGATCTGTCAGGAATGCAAAGGCTATTGGACTAAGTAGACTAGTATGGTTAGATTTTTTTTAAGGGGACTGATGGGCTTTAAAGAATTAATTTATCCTGTATATTTTACTCTAAGAAGGGCTAGCATCTGCATGTAATAAGAATGCCCCTTTCTGGAAAAAGGGGGGGTGGGGCTGGAGAAGCTGAATGCCGCCATATGTGATTGTGAGTGGTGAGAGAAAACTCACAAGGCATTCAGAAAAGAGAAGCCTCCAACCAGTCTCATGCCTACATCTTGCTGGGGTGGGAGGCAGGATTGCCATAGCTCATTCCTCCCTGTTCATCAAAGGGATTCTCAGTAAGAGAAGTACAAGTGGGATTTGTCACCCATCATGTGTAGTCCATATACCTGGCTCATCCTGCAAATGGCAAAAGCATATGCGTTGGCATGACTTCATTTATTGTCATGTCTGGTGTTTTACATCAAGAGACATGTATGGTCTCCTAGGTCTCTCCCAAAGGCCATTTCAAAGAGACTGGCCAGTGTGTGAGAAACAAATGCCACACCCAGTCAGTGACTTCTGCTATGAAGCCATGATCTCTGGCTCCTGATATGTCTGCTATCTTCTGTGCTGTTTTCTGTTGTGGTCAATGTGATCGGAACTTTGGGTAGCACTTGGGGGTATTTCTAAGTGGGAAGCATTACACTTTGCCTAATCATGTATTTATTCCTGATTAAAGTAAAACATACTTATTTAACCTTGGATGAAGGACCTGTGGGTTGAGAAGTGTGACTATGCCTCTAAGGAGTTTACAGATTTTGGTTTTCAAAGAAGAGCTCAACTGGAAGGACAGGCAGACAGGCCAGTCATGTGAGTGGACACAGGAGTGCTCAAGAGGGAGAGATTTCTTGAATTCACCATGATAACTATCTTCACATTATTTGTGTTACTTGGGCTACTGTCTTCTGAGAATTTCTTTCCACAAACGTCATCTGAACACCTGTTCAACCTAACTGCTGAGGCTTGTGGCCATGGAGGTCTCTGATGTCACAGAGCAGGATGCCACTAACAAAGGGGACACTTTCTGAGGAAGGGGTGGTGGGGATATGCCAAACATAGCAGCTTCCATGCAGCCATGACTCTATATGGATGCTGAGGCAAGAGCAATAGATAGCTGCACAAAGATTTAGGAAGCATAGTCCCGGCAACAGGCCAGCAGGGCAAGTCCTGCAGACTATAGCAAGTCTGCAACTTAAAGACTCAAAGAGACCAAAGGGCTGCATGGCTGAGCCTGAGGGGCAGTGGCAATAGAAACATCATCCAGAGTGAGGAGTTTGCAGTCACTGAATGGGCAGAGCTTAGCCTGCATATGGGAGGAAGGCAGAGCTGAGAAGAGTGATAAGTGCTCACTAGGTCCTTTGAAAGATCAACTGGATACTGGATGGAGGGTGAATGTTGGAAATTCCAGCATCATACTGCCTGAGACATACAGTTCTAAGTGCACATAGCCTAAAAATAAAGAAGGTATCCAAGAAAGGGTAGACTCCATCAAGTCTCAGGCCCACATTCTACTTGGAAAGGAGGTTGTGGAAGGTGGATCCCTGTCTGGAAGTGATTTCGTTGGAGGAATGCACAGGTATATTTATGAGACATTTTCTACCATGGGGCTCAGGTGATTCCTTTGCACGTGTGGAAGTTTTTTTTTTTTTTTTTTTTTTCTTCATGGAGAGAAATGAACACAAGGAAAACTTTTGCTACACACTGAAGCAAATTGAAATGTAAGATGAGAATTGATTACATAATACTACTTACAGGAAAAGCAGTCCAGGGAGAAGGCAGATGGCATACAACCTGAAAACGATACTGTTTTTACAACATATTAAACAACCATTAAAGGGGCACTGGAAGCGGCCTTGACAGAGGATGAGAAAAATTCCATGAATCTAAATTCTTAAAGAATTCTTGAGTAAAGAGGAAAACTGGGCACAAAAGGAAGTGCTTAGAGAAAAATGGCATTTTCTATTTTTCAAAAATTTCGAGGTGCAGCTGATAAAATAGCAAGAGGGGATTTTATCACTTCAAGTACAGTGTGTCTCAGGGAATAAAGACTGAGAAGCAATGGACTCAGCTTCTGACTGGAGAGCTCAGAGAAGGTGACACAGTCCGGGGGGGTGGGGGTGGGGGACGGGCAGTAAAGCAAAGATCAGATGCCAGGAATTTACTTTTTAAAATAGACACGAGGTGGATTTTTTTTCAAGACAGGGTTTCTTTGTGTAACAGCTCTGGCTGTCCTGGAACTCACTCTGTAGACCAGGCTGGCCTCAAACTCACTGAGATCCATCTGCCTCTATCTCCCAAGTGCTGAGATTAAGGCATGTGCCACCACTGCCTGGCTCACCAGGTAGAATTTACAGAGAAATTTAATATGCTACATGTAATGAGTGAGATGCATATTCAAAGTCAACACAATCAAGAAAGACGGAGCATAAACACAAGTCCAGTGAGTCTCAAGAGTGAGAAAAGATCTGCTGAGGACTTTCATCACAAGCTATGGACCAACAGAGTCTTCCCTCCCTCCCTCCCTCCCTCCCTCCCTCCTCCTCCAATCCTCTGATGCTACATACTTCTACTGCTTAGATTCAGTCCTACCAATGAGGATTAGGCCATTGGGATGGCAGAGAAACCTACATAAGAAACTAGTGTCTTGAGTGTCAAAGAGATGCTTCTTAGTGAGGGTTTTAATTTCTGTGAAGAGACATCATGCTCACAGCAACTCTTGTATAGGATAGCATTTAATTGTGTCTGGCTTACAGTTCAGAGGTTTAGTCCATTCTCAGCATGGCAGGAAGCACAGTGGCACATAGGTAGACATGGTGCTGGAGAGTTGCTGAGAGTACTACATCTGGATTGGCAGGCAGCAGGAAGAAAGAGTGAGACACTGGGCCTGGCTTGAGCTTCTGAAACCTTAAAGCCCACCCCCAATGACACACTTTCTCCATTAAGGCCACACCTCCTAATCCTTTCAAATAATGCCACTCCCTGTGAGCCTATGGGGGCCATTTTCATTCAAATTACTACAGACACTCAGCTTCTCATCTTACCAGGTGAAAAAAAAAAAAAAAGAAAGAAAAGAGAAGAGGCTCTGTCCTCTGAGCTACTTTGGTGTTGGGTCTCTGTATCACTCCATCTGAGACTCTGCTCCAACAGTACAGAAATAAGCTAGACACTCATTACCCACAGACTATGGGGAAACTTCATAGAAAACTCAATGTACCCAGCAGGCATGAGCTAGGGGGTATTTCTGAGTCAGCTTGTTGCTGAACATAGTATTAACCATAATCATGTAGATTTATCCCTAAAATCAATAGATTATATTCTATGAAATTATACTCAAATTCCCAAGAGAATTATTAGAATAAAACAAACATCAACAAAATCATTCTGAAGTCCATACAGAAACATCTGTTCTCAAGACTAGTCAGGTCTTTAGAGGAGAACACTCCCACTATGTGACAGTCATCAGCTGCAGGCAACGTCTGTGAGACCATGTCACCATCCTCTTACCATGTCCTCGGTGTTGGTTGTGTCCTACAAGCCAGAGGCGATGCTATGTGTCAAGAACCTGGTAAGATAATTAAACTCCTGAAATAAGTGATGTACTTAGCCATGATAGAACTAGAATCACACTTGTTGGGAAAATAGGAATGGAAAATCAGACAGGATGCTAGAGAGATGGCTCAGTGGTTAAGAGGAGGACTTCCAGAGATCTGGAATCAATTTCTAGCACTTGCACAATGGCTCACGGTTACCTGAAACTCCAGTTCTAGGGGATACAACATGCTCTTCTGACTTCTGCAGGCACCAGGCACATTGGTGCACAGAGATACACATAGGCAAAATATCCATACACATAAGATAATAATTAAAAAATTTAGGCGGAATTCCTCAAAGCTGATAACTAGGAATCTTGTTGCTGATGGAAACTTCCCTTTACTCTGGGGGATAAGGAAGGCTTGGGACCTCAGGGAAAGAGACTTCTAGTGATGTAACACACACTGTCCATTGAGCAGAGACGAAAGGCCAACAGGGGTGTGTGATCTTTTGACACTGGCCCATAATGTCAACTACAAAAGCATTGGGTCACCTCCACAGCTATTCTGGGACACATGTGGCCCACAGGCTTTGAGGTTTTGACGTACCAGGCCACTTTCTAGGATCTGTGACGGCCATGGTCACATGGGAACGGAGCAGGGAAAGGTGCAGATTCAGCTGGATTCAGGAGGCTGGAGCTGGCCAGGAAAGCAACAGTCCTGGGTAAATGTTGGAGGCATTGGGGAAAGTTTTCCTCCTGTCAAACGCAGAGCCTCTTCTCCCTCCCTGGAAACCTGGCCTAGAATCCAGCTCTGTGGGATGTGTGGCTGGATCAAGCTTTCTTCTCCAACCTGGCCCCAGGCAAGTAAGCTGTCCTGGGGCTTTTGTGGGTGGAGGTGGCTTCCCTTGGACTGGGAAGGAGTAATAAGGGGCTTCCATTTCTTGAGTGGCCAGGGATTTTTGAAGCCTTATGCCCCATAGCTTCTCACAATGTTGAGCAATAGAATTAAACATACTGATTTTACAGGTAAAAAATAGAAGGTGAAGGGTTTTGTCTGAAGATCATAATTCAGGCCTACCTGCCTAGTTTCTAGTACATCTTTAAATGCAGAGAAAATCCCAGGTTACCAGGGAAACAGCCTCATAATGTGGGAAAACAGATGATTTAGTTTTAGGTCTTGATCTGTCATGAAGTTCCTTCATTGGTATGTGTTCTTTGGTAAGTCACTGAAATTCTCTAAGAGATAAGATTTCTTATCTCTAGCTAGAAAATAAAATAAAGACTCTGTGCCAGTCAGTGGAAGGAATCTGAGATAAGATAGTGGGTTATTTTTTTTTTTGCCAAGTACAGTACACTAAATATAGATTATTAATTATCACCACAGCGGCTTCTCTTGATGGATGTTTAAACAGTCCCAAACCCAAGGTTTGCAGAGAGCTGTTAGATCTTAGTCAAGAATAAACTGGCAGCTCCCACTCCTTGCCCAAACATCTGTTGGTAAAGAACACTTTAAGAGCTGCTAAGGCATTGAAGCAGTTTTGTTTGCTCAGTTCCAAATAAGCTCACACGATCCCAAGGACTTCTGGGAGTGGTTGTAAAAGCTGTTTCCAAATGCATAAAACAGACGGAGGGGCTATTTTTAAATGCGCTGCCATTTGTTTCTGAAATTCCCCAGACACTTTAAACTCCACAAAAAAAAAAAAAGAAGGCTGCCTTCTGGGCCCAGTGAAGCATTGAGCACCTCTAAGGTCCTGACAAGGCCCTGGTGACACAGGGCGCTGGAGGACCCCACCGCCCACAAGATCAACCTAGGGCACGAAAGACCTGAGTTGAATACCAGGAATTAGAAGGTGTTTGTGCTCCCAGCTCTCTCTTAGGTGGATCCTCTTCAAAGAGTCAGAGTAAAGAAAAGTGGAACCAATGGCAAGAAGCATAAGAAAGTATGGCAGAAAGGAGCAGGCTCACAGGGATCCCTGGGTCCCTGAGAACGCCAGATTATCTGCTCATTCATTCCAACCACACCAGTGCCCTGTGTTTATTGCATAGCACCTGCTCACTGCAAGGTGTGCTGAGCAGGACACCAGAGCCTTGGAGCACAAGGCACACCAGCCACTCCTCTCCAGAGGCTGGGCATGTAGCAGAGACTGACCTGGAGCTGAAAGCAATCAGACTTATGGAAATCAGGACATCCGCTGTACAGGAGATGTTTGGGGGGACAGCACATGCCATAGAAAGAGCTTGGTCTGAGCCCAAAAGTCTGGAAGTTCTTTTTAAATGATGAGTGGGCGGGGAAAGAAGAGAGGGGGTGTTCTTTGTAAATGAAACTATCTGCACAGGTATAGAAAGAGTCCAAGGAATGGGAAATCCTCTGTTGCTCCAAAAGCAAGAGGGGGGGGGGTAAGCGGCTCTTCTGTCTGTCAGGAACAGTGACAATACCCAATACTGTCTAGCATCAGTTATGGCCAACCAGTGACATTCTCCTCCCTCATAATCAAAGGCGTGGATCTCAGAAGGACTGGGTGAAGCTGAAGTACGGTTATCTGGTCTGGAGTTATTAGCAGAGACAGGTCTATGCAGGATTAGGCTTAAGGTTTTAGTTTATATGGTTCTCTATCTTTCCTTGTTCCTATGTTTGTGTGCACATGGGTTTTACTGTGTGTGTAGGTGCACTTGTGTGTGTGAACATGTGGTAGCCAGAGGCAAGCCCTGGGTGTCATTCCCTAAGCACTGTTCATTAGTAGTTGGTGTTGTATATTGTAATCGTTTGAGATAGGGTATTACACTGGTCTGATCTTGCCAAGTAAGCTAGGCTGGATAGTGAGTCTCAGGGTTGGAGCTGTGTTCTCCTCCCTGGTGCTGAAAGTATAGACGTACACTACCACATCCAACTTTTTACAGGATCCAGGTTTTTATGGATTTTTTTATACAGGTTCTGAAGTTTATTGACTGAGTTATTGACCCAGCACCTCCACCTTTCCTTCGCTTTGGTTCCTGGAGGTCTTCTCCATACTTTTCTACCTGAAATATCCACTTCTTAAATTCTCTCTTCACTTAGTTCTAAGAGAAGCTTTCCAAGATGGGATCTCACACCAGCTTCCTGCCTGCTTTAAAAGCCTTGGATGTATCCCTTGCTCCC
Source organism: Peromyscus aztecus (assembly GCA_902168405.1). Lineage (NCBI taxonomy): Eukaryota > Metazoa > Chordata > Mammalia > Rodentia > Cricetidae > Peromyscus > Peromyscus aztecus. Next base: position 43,409 of record CABHPQ010165748.1, on the reverse strand, counting down.
AGAAGTACTACGCACTGTAGCCAAAAGGAAAAGAATGGATGTCTGTTGACAGGTGAATGGATGGAAACAAAAGCTGCTCTATGCCCACTATGGAATGTTGTTCCCATCTAAAGCCAAAGGACTTTATAAAATGTACCACATTCTTGGTAAACCTTGAAGATGGTATGCTACATGAAATACACAAATCATGAACGCCCTGTGTTTCCACCAATAAGAAGTTCTAGAGTAGACAAAACCAGAGTGAGGCAGAAGACAGACTTCCTGGGACTTTAGGGATAAGAAAGTACAGGGCTCACATTTAGCAGGTACAGAGTATCTACACGAGATGATAAAAACAGTTCTAGCATCAGATAGCATTAATGGTCACGCAGTGATGGGAATGTCTTTAGTGCCACTGATGAGACTCTTGAAAAATGGCTAGGATCCTAAGAGGAAACAAACAAGAAACTGAACAAATGCACAAGCAGAACCCCTGGGTAGTTTCCATGCCTACAGGAAAAGCCCAAGCTATGCATCAGTCAAGCAAGGCTGTGTACACTGTCCCCACACCGGCAATGTCACCAGGACTCTGCCTCTGGTTACTGCTTGCACAGCCTTTAGCCTTTCCCTAAGACATTCCCTCTGCAGGACCATATCCATTCGTACTGTTACTTTCCCTTATCCTTGCCAGGGGATTCCTTTTGAAATGTTCCATGGTCCTTTAAAATATCTGCGTGTGTATCCCTTGCCCTGCAAGCCACAAGCCTCCCGTGAACTGGAATGTGTCTAATTTATCATGGTACTCCATCATCTTACACGTGCTTGCTGACCAGTCAAAGGCTCAATACAAGCAGTAGCTAGTCAGTGGCCAAACAGCTCCTGATGTAGCCAATTAGGTCATTTAGGTCATTTCTTCTTGTCATCATTAGCATCATGGAACCATCAACAACAGTGGCAGCCAGCACCACTACCACCACCACCATCATCTCCACTCAGCAGGCATCTCAGCCCGCTAGATAAAGTCCTGAGTAGTGAGTTTCCTCACTGACAAGGGCTTTTTGCCCTAATAAGGATCCAGGGAATAGAGACATTCAGTCATGCAGACTCTTCTACATGAGTAGAAAGCAGTAAGGAAGTCATTTAGCTCCCTGGACCACACATACCTGGTGTGACAGCCAGAATGGGATCCACGACAGTACGAGGGATAAGAGGATACCAATTATTGCAGCCAGCTAGTCTCCAAAGTCAGCGAGATCACTGAGGGAGTACTGGAAGCAGGCCGGTACCACTCACCATAAGCAGAGCCCTCCTGAAGAGCTGGAGCCTGGTAGTCCTGGTAGTGAGAAGGTGGATACTGGCCACATCAGCCCCACCACGGTCTGATGCTAGTGTCACACGCTGAGGATCTCCACCAAATGCTCCAATGTGGGTCTGCACCCAGGTCAGAGCTGCCACCTGGTCCAGCAGCCCCCAGTTGCCAGCCACTTCATCAGAGCCTACAAAAAGAGGAAAGTCATTAGCCTGTGTGTGCTGACAGCTTTGGATTTTACAGTAACTGTGCTATGTCAGACACAAAGCTCTCCGAGGGGCTTGTCTACCTAGGCCAGTACTGTAAGCTACAAACACAGGTGAGGACACTGAGAAGAACCTGGGTGTAATCTGGGTTGTCTTTGAGCTTTGGGCTTGACTAGCCAGGAGAGTGGAAATACCTTTGCTCTTTGAGCCCTGGTTTTCTCATCTGTCAGTGAACAGGGCAATGTGAAGGACTGGGACTCAGAGCAGAGGCCATGCATGTTCATTTCCAGCCCAGGGAAAAAGGTGATTCCCACCCAAGGACTCAGACCCTACTGCAGGTAGATCTGTCAAACAGTGGCTAACCCAGGCCAGGCAAAGGAGACCAGTCCCCCTTATGGCCTAATCTATGGCTTTAGAGGTGTGCCACTGAACCCACATCTCTTTCTTATATCATAGAATTTAGCAACTATTTGTTGAAGATGTAGCACCATGTTAAATGTTTTGCACACATACACACAAAATAACAAAAAAATGTATACATCTCATTAGCTCTTTTGAGACACTACACTGTTCTTTGGTTGCCATAATAGAGTCTCCCTGTTGGTCTATTCCACATCTAAAGTTCACATATGTCTTGTCTTTTCTGACTCTGATCTTAGAGACTGTGAGGCTTCACACTGCTAACATGGCATCCTCTAGAATCACCTACTACAGGAGTCTCTGGGCATGTCTGTGAGCAAGTGTCTCACCTGGCTTAACAGAGGTGGGGGGAGCAACCCTGGATGGGGGAGGCACCAGTCCTTGGACTGGGATCCTGAACTGAGAGAAGAGGAGAAAATGAGCTGAGCACCAGCACTCTCCCCTCTCTGTGTCCCAAGGGCAGGTGCAATGTAATCAGCAACCTCAAGCTCTTGCCAGCATGATGGACCATGCTTTCAAAATGTGAGCCAAAGGAGACTCTTGATCCCTTAAGGGGCTTTTATGGGCTATTTTATCACTGCAACAAGAAAAGTAAAGAATACAGATACCGTGACACCTGTCGCCATCTGCATCCAGATCTAGCCATAGCCCACATCTCTCTTAAGCTCCCCTCCCAGACCTTCACAAAACATCCCAGCTCTAGCTATGAATGAGGGGATTCTATACAGAACAGGAACGTGTCCAAAAGACCCCCAATTTCCCAAATAGACCAAGGTAGGAAAATCTTACATGCTGATTGCCTGACCCAATATTTGCAAAGCTGAAGAGAACACCAGCTCAGAGCCCATGAATAATATAAACTACTCTTCCAGCTGTGGAGCTTTTCAAGTTCTCTTCAAACGCTTTCCATGTTCTGGGCCTGGTAAAGCTATTGGCAAACCCTGTCCTCACTGTGGCCTTTTCTGGATTGCTCCTGAGTTCCATTTGTCAAGATCAATGTGTTTGTTCCCTCTGGGAGTCCAGGAGAACAGGGTGCTGAGTGAGTCAGGACAATGGCTGTGAGTCTAGGGAGGGCTATCCGTAGCCCGCATTGGCAGGAACAATGCAGGAGGAGTGTTCCTGATGCCCACTGCCCATGTGTCAATTTCCCACCACGTGATGAGGGCTAACATAGAAGTTCTGAGTTCTTTAGACTCCTGGGAAGTAAGAACTGTCATTGTTTAATAAGACCTTCTTCAAACAAGGACAAATTTGGCTTCCTCTGGTGCCAGTACCATGTCAGGATTTGTTAAAGGCAGAAAGTAACTACTCCTGGGGCACAGTTCTCAATGTATACACTCTCCCGTGCACACAGTTCCTATTGCACATATCTCCCAATGCCCGCTGAAGTGTAACTCTCTCCAGATGCTGATAGTATTTTAGGTTTGTTTTTGTTTTTGTTTTTTAAATAAAATGATCAGGTAACATTGATGTAAGTTAGAAAGGAGAAGAATGGGTATTCTGGAAGTTTCTATAACCTTCCCTAGGTTACCTACACCAGAGGTCAAAATGAGTTTGCCTCTCCAGAAGGGTATGAATTCTCCTTGAAATCCTAATTCCCCATGCCCCTCAGGACAGAGGACATATGGAAAGTCACTCTGCTGTCTAGAGAAGCCTTAAGCTTAAGTTAGCTGTGTCTGGAAAGAGCTCTCTGGGATCAGCTTCAGTCAGCTAAGCCCTGAATATCCCTTAAAGTTCCAGAGGACCAGCTTTGTGTTTGAATAGAGGACAGAAAACCCAACAGAAACTTTTCCTCTTCTAAAAAGAAAGTTCACGAATTAATAATCATTTACACCATGGCAAAAATTGCACAACTCCATACTCTATACTGTGTTCACTCCTCATGCCACCCAGCATCGGTCAGGGGATGGAGACTGAAGAAGATTCCATTCATATCCGTGGCTTTCAGCCGAGCCTTTCTCTCCAAAAGAACCCTACAGCTACCATCTCCTCAACCTCAAGATGCTCTACACTAACTGCTGCCTGCTCTACAGACCGGCCTGGTGCCTCTTCTGTGGCATTTAAGTCCTTATACCACGTGGTCTCCTTACTTTTCCCCACCCACCCACATTCTTTCTGGCCTTCCTGTCTTCTATGTGTCTGTCCACTCTTAACACATCCCAGGACTTGGAGGAGATCCTTGGAAATCAGCGATGAGGCTCAGCCCCTATACTCATGGGCTTTTAAAACCTCTTGAATGCACCATCTTAACCCTTCCAGGAGCCTTGAAAGTAGAGCAAAACCATTCCTGTTTTAGAGAGGAGGGATCTAACACACTGGGAGAAAGGGAGGGTTGGACTAAGGTCAAACTGTCAATGAGAGCCAGTACTGGCCTTAGTTCTTCAGATCCTAAGGCCTTACCTTCTCCACTAGTGACCAACCTGCCCCTTTCACAGGGGTATATGTAGGTAGAAAAGGATAGAGAGAAGGTGTCTGTGCTGGGCCAGGACTCTGTTCTGCCTAAGTGGTTGGCAGTGAGTGGTATGACTAGGAGTACAAACAGATTCACACTTAGACTAGAAATAAAGGAGGAGGGAGTCACTCTATTCACACAGTCTTTGTACCAAGCCCAATGGCCTCTATGTGGTAGATCTGAGAGCTAGCCAGGGAAAGAGTATCCATAGTTCACTGCGGCAGTTCTGTTTCCTGACCAAGTCTCTAACCTCTTTGGTCCCCAATCTTCCTTCTAAGCATACACATGCATGTACATATATTTGAATGCACACACTTGGAACACATTAGATCACATCACATGATAAAGCTTGAGATGTAATGGGACAGTCTCAGACATAGAGCAAATTTTCAACAAATGGCAGCTATTATTCCTTTCAAAGAGCTGGCGGGGGGGGGGGCAGCATCCCTGGAAGATCTCAAAAATGTGTCTAGCTGGGCTATAGGAGGGGCAGGAGCAAAGAGGTTCCGAGGCTTGGAGAAGATGGCAATGAGTTTGTGCAGGGAGCAGTTCTCCGCTCAGAGGTGAGCGGCCCAATTGCTCCAGTCTAGATCCAGAAGGTTCCTAAATGCCTGTGTTCTAAAGGCTTGGCTCTGAAATGGTGCTACTGGTAGACCCTTTTCACTCTCTCAAAGGAGACTGTAGCTTCCCAGCCCTACATCGCTCTCTCTTGCTGCCTGGCCATGAGGAGCATAGCCGTGCTTGGACACTCCAGCTGCCATGCTGGGCCAGCTCAGCATAAACCAAAGCAACAGGGGCAGTCCACCAAAACTAGACTAGAACCTCCCAAACAGCGAGCCCAAATGAGTACTTCCTCTTTTAAGCAAACTGTCTCCGGTATCTCTTATAGTGATGGAAGGCTGATGGACCTGTCCATCACACCAGCAGCGCACCTGAACTCAGGAAGCCGAAGACCCCCACTCTGTAATTGGCAGTGACTACGATGAAGTTGCCAACTGCAGCCAGGATGGAGCCATCAACGGTCAGCTGTCCTCCACTGCCCTCCATCTCCATGGTATTGTGGAAGAACACCAAAACTGATGCGTTCGAGACCTGAAGAGTTTGGAGAGATGGAAGAGGTTGAAGTTGAGCTCGTGTGAGGCACCGCTGTCATTCATGAAGTCAGACTCAGCCCTGTGGCCAGCTCTGCCTTGGCGCACACTTAACCTTATCCAGTGGGCTGAATTTTATCCTCCAAATTCATACACTGACACCTTAGCTCAGGAAGTGATCATACTCGGACACCTGATTGTGGTCCAGTATGTGAACTCTGATTCCATAAGAACAGTGTCCTTTTAAGGAGGAGGAATTTGTGCACAGGCATACACAAGGGAAAGACTATGAAAGACCCTGGTAGAAGATGCTAAGTGCCAGCCAAGAAGATAGGCAATGGAGGAAATCATCCTTTTCGTCTTGGACTTCAAGCTTCCAGATTGTGAGAAGAGAAAGTATGTGTGGCTCAAGCTGCCTAGCCATGGGAGTCTATGATGTCAGTTCCTGTGCCTCACTTCATAGGTAGGAAAATGGAGGCTCCCAGAGGTAAGGATGCTGTGCTAATGTTTCAAAGAGATTAGAGGTAGGACCAAGGCTCAGTACACAATTGGAGCTCTACTTCCTCTCCACACCCTTTTTCCTCTCATGGTCTATATCCTCCAGCCACTCAGCCCCAAGACAGCAGTGGCTTCTTAAGCAGATACAGGAAGAATAGTGTTCAAGGTCATAGCCTAACACTTCATCTTCACACGTCTCACACAGGAGCCTGTCTGGAAAGCTCTGAGCCCCTTACTCATTTTCAGCTCTCATAAAGGGAACCCAGTGCCTCTAAGAATAATGCTGTAGGAGCACATGTCCCATAGAGCCCAGGGAAGGTGGGAAGCAGGATTGCTAAAAAGTGTTATTCATCAGACAATACAACAAGTGCTTCTAAACTCACCAGGTCCTCGGGGACAAACACATTGAGATACAAGCAATCTTCACTGATCTGGGGAGGCGTTGGGGTACGGGTACCTGGCTGCCAGCAGCTGGCCCTGAAGAAATAAGGCATGGGATTTTCAGAGACACATCAAAGGGACCTGCTCTCTCTCCTCCTCCATACCCACCACTCATGGCCAGAGCCAAAGGCCTGGTTTCAGTGTAGCTCTGGAGGAAGCTCCAGGTCATAGGTATGGCCAGAGAGTAGAAGGAGTACCAGTATGTCTATGATCTTTTCTGGTCATTGGACTGTGGGAAAACTTGCCACCCAGAGGTAAACATGATAACTAGAGACCAAAGCTAGAGGAGGAGATGGGAGCTGGCAGGGCCTTGGCCTTTCCTTGCTACGTTGCACAGACTCTGCCCTGAGAAGAGGTGTCAGACCCACCTTCTACATCAGGGAAGAGGATTGGGTGTCAGTTTGAGTGTCCCCTTGTAGAAGAGCTCATCTGGGACCCCTCCTAATGGCCACACAAAGATCGTCTACCCAAAGCCATTTGGACTCATCTTCCAAGGGTTACCAATCATGATACAACTGAACTCTGTAGCCACTGTCTACCCAAGATCTGGGTGGTCACCTACCTCTTCTATCCCTTGGATACATCCTAGTACAGAAAGACTCTCTAATTAGTGCCTCTGGGTTTGGAGTTTCCTAATAATGGAACCAACTCAACTCCACTCTGTTGCACTTTCCTTTGCCACTCTATTAGGGTGGTCCTTGTGGCCTTTCCCACAGGGCTTCAGGAGCCCCTCACTCATACTATATTTCTAGGGATAGGCACTTGCTCAGCAGGCAGAGAGTGGCCACAGAGGACATGGAGGACAGTGCTCCTGAGGATGGAGTCACAGGGCTCAAGGAAGAATTACAAGTGGCAAATGTACCTAGTACCTACTCCCCACAGGGCTAAGTGACTTCTCTCACAAAATAGTCCAGTGGAGTTCATCATGTGTCAGTGTTTAACACAACAGGTTTAATGAGGGGGAAATAATGGGGTCTGAGTGATGAGCTCAGAAAACACAGGGATGGAGAAACAGAACTCCTTATATTGTCCTAGTTGAGGAGAGGTTTTTCTTTTCATTGGCTCATTCATCTTTCCTACCATGTTGCATTTTCAATCCCACTAAGTTAGATGTCTGGCCAGGGATGGGAGCACACATGTAGTCCCAAGCACTCAGGAAGGCTGAGGTTGGAGGATCTCAAGTTCAAGGCCAGCCTAGAACTACATAGTGAGGCCCTATCTCAGAAAGACAGAAAGAAAAAGAGGAGGATGAGAGGGAGGAAAGAAGGTGAAGAAAAGAAAAGAAAAAGAGAGAAGGCACCTTCACAAAGCCAGATGTTGCTGACTTTGACAACTACAAACGTCACGTGTGTGCGTGATGCACACGGCCACCTCAGGCCTGACCCCTATGAACCTCCTGGAGATTCTTCTACAGCCTTATGTTCCTGGACACAGATGCCCAAGGAGAGCTTGGAAGAGTCATGCTGCTAAGTGCAGCACCTCCTTGGCCTGGGTTCCAGAATCACTGCCTGGGGCAGAACACACAGGCCTTCCACCAGCTGCCTAGCTGTGAGAAAGCAGCACCGACCCATCACAGCTGGCTACCTGTGTCAGCCAGCGTTGGTGTTATTAATGGAATGCAATCACATACCCCGCTCTAACCAGAACACCTGGCTCTGCCATGAGTTAGACCGGGATAGACGTTCTTTGGGCATTCACCACAATGGTGCCACTTGTTCCATACCTTGGCTTGGTGGCATCCCAGGAGCCTGTCCAATTCAAGAGCTCTGGTGGCCTGAAGCGGTTGTCTGCCACGGGTGGGGCAGCATAGGGAACTCCAAGGAACTGGTAGACCTGCTTCCAAGCAGTGCCCACCTTGACGACCTGAGACCCTCCCTGAAGCTGGCCGAAGGGGTCAATGCGTACAGAAGGTGTGGATGCTCCATCGGAGTGGAGCAGAGGGATTCCTGGTGGGGAGGCAAGAGCAGAGAGGCAGACAAGGACAATGAGAATCGGCATTCCAGCTGGCTTCCAGCAAGAAAATGAACATCATTGCAGTTTGAGGGAGCTTGAAAAATGTCAGGGGTTCATTTACATCCACATTTAAGAATTAGCCAAGGTTAGCTTTCAATGTCAACAACACCAACTGTGAGTAGTAATAGTAGAAGCTGCTGCATGAAGTAGGCATAAAGTAGGTGTAAGGGCACATGGACTCCTGTTCATGAACTGTCTCCTGAATTTTTCCAACACTCCTGAAGCGTATGTGTTAACTCAGGCCCACACCACTCACCTCACACACCCAGGAGCCTAGAAAAGGAACACTTGGGCCTACAGTGAGAGATGATTCATCAACTGGGTGTCTGGAGTAGGACCTGTTATCAATCACTTCGTCTAGTCTCCTAGTCCAGAGTTAGAATGTCTGAATCGTTCATACTGAGAGCTGGATAAAGGCATTTCTCCAGTCAGTTCAGCACAGATTTGGGGCAAGTGAGTCTGCTCTTCATGTATGTTACCTTCTAGAATACTTTTCTTGTAACTGAAGGGATTACAGTCCTAGGGTAGAGACAAGCTGTGATGGGCGATGCTGAATTCAGAGCTGTCCCTTCCTCCCTTGCCCAACCATGTTCTTCACACACATCAAGCCTGGTCATGGCTCCCCCTTCCTATTGGCTCATTACCCCAGCCTTCCTCTGCCAGGCCTTCCCAGCTGGGGTTCATGTCGCAAGTCTTGATTTATAAGGTCATAGCTGGTGTTGCTTAGGTCTGCTTATCAGTGCACCAGAGGTCCTCCAAAGCTCTGCCACCACACTAATCAGTTCACTGTTGGCCACTGGAGCTACCTGATCTTATCTCCTTTCCTGTGCCTCTTCTCCCTCATTTGTTGATTCAGTAAACTTTAGTAGGACCCAGGCTCAATGCCAAGGGGTCTTGAGATGGTTCCTCATAAGACTTAGGCCTTGCACAAAGAAAACTATAAATGCCAGCAAAGAGGTGTGTGTGTGTGTGTGTGTGTGTGTGTGTGTGTGTGTGTGTGTGTGGTGTGAAATCTTTTATCGTCCTAAGGTAGGTTTTCTCTGCTCTGAGCTGGGAGAAAACAAAGTCATTCTGCTTTCTGCATGGCTCCTTCCATAAAAATGTGTCTGTCACAGAGAGGGCAAACAGGAGTACTAGAGAGAAGAGTGGTGGCCAGAAGCCTAGCCACTCCCTAAGAACCATTGCTGTATGCAGTGATTCTTGGCTGCAAGTGTTTTTTTAACCTGAGGCGACACTGATCATGCCTGGGGGACATTTTGAGTTGTCACTAGGTTGTGGAGGGTTGTGACTAGTATCTGCCTGGAGATTGTAAACATCATGTGGTAGATAGAACAAGACTCTCCTCTCAACAAAGAATTCTGTAGCAGATATGTCAGAGGGTTATGAGGCTAAAAAACCTGCTGTGATGTCTGTTGGTGACCTGGCCACAGGCTCGGCAGGGTGAGGCAGAACCCACAATGCTTTGGGAGCACATCTGCTCCTCACATGATGGAACAGATGCATTTTGGCCAAAGGTTGTGGTGTGTCTGACCTTCAAGTTCCCTCATGTTAAACAGGAATGGTAGTGATTCTGCAACGCCATGGTACCAAGAATGAATGGCAACAGAGGATATATTTCCAGCCCGGTGCTTGGCCAATAGAAGGAACTCTACATGTGGGTGGACAGATTAGTGGAAGGAAAGACAGACAGATAGATGGAAGGAGAGCTGGGGGAATGGAGGAAGGATGGAAGATGGATGGGTGGCTAAGTGAGTTGAAGGAATAAGGAAAGGATAAAGAGGGGATAGAGGGAGGAGAAGACAGAAGGATGGAGGATGAAAGGATGGAGGATAGGCAGACGGATGAATGGGCAAATGGGTGGAAATAAGGAAGACATTTAGGAAAAGATGAAGAGAGGATGGGGGAGAGTGGGGGAGCAGAAGAGGGATAGAGAGGGAAACAAGTTTCTTCATTAAGAAACTCCCAGAGTATGAGTTAGAGCCCCAGATGGAAGCAGGATGGAAAGAGGCAGTTGTTTTCTAGTAGGACACAGAGCACAAATCATGACTGAAGTTATTTCCAACAACAGTGAATCAAGGGTCCTAGGCATCTGACTATGATTGTGGCTGCTAAGACGGCTGGGATTTTTTCTGCCTCATGGGAAGCAGTTGTACGCTCTTAGCTGGGCCTATCCTAAATAAGGCCTGAGCAAGAGTGAAAACACAGTCTGTAGATCTCAGGCCAGTTTCAAGCCTGCTGTATCGTACTTCCTGCTCAGGCCGTCTGCTTGCTCAAACCTAGGGAACATGCCAGATGGGCAGCTTCCCCTTTGAACCCCTGCAGACATAGTGGGTTCTTCCCAAAGAGCGTGCATTAAATCATGCAACTGCCTTGGTTAGCAGTCTGTGATTTGCAGATGTAGATGTGTACACTCTTCCTTAGTGCATGGCTATCCTCTGAACTTCAGTCTTGAAGTTCCAGAGAGGCACGTAACTTGCTTCTTAAAACCCAACCCCGATATTAAGACATTTCTCAGCAGAACTCCCTCATTGATTAGCTGCACTCTTGGTGGAATATGCTGTTAAAAATCTACCAAGATCAATTCAATAATATAAATGTCCAGATAGAAGATAAGATCAAAGGCCTAGGAGCTTGCCAGAACTGGGAGACACTTGTAGGCTGAAGGTTGAAGAGGCAGCAGGAGGAAATACCTAGCATGCAGAGTGGACTTAAGGAATGACTGTCTGTGCTGGAGAGGGTAGGAACATCCCAGTCATTCCTGACTTTGTCAATAAAGTTTTACAGGACACAGTCAGGTCCACTGCTTTGACGTATACTGCTGCTTTTATCCTACAATGGCAGTTGAGTATCTATAATAATGATATATAGCTATGAAGCCTATTATATTTTTTCATCTGATCCTTTCTAGAGAAAAGGTGTGACCCTGCTTCAGGAGACAGGATGGCAGGTACAGCTAACCCTTCAACAGCCAATCACTTCCCCAGTAAGTGTGTTTAATAGGGCAGGGCTTCCCCACAGTCTCTGACTCATGTTTCCTGGCTCACCGCTCTTTACTGGCTTCCTCCATGACAGATTTACATGCATTTTTCCCCTTGACTGTGTCATGAGTGCCTAGCATACATTGTAAATGATCTTCGAATAATTTATTTATATGTAGTGCTGGGGGTAGAACCCAGGACTGTGTGCATGCTAGGCAAGTACCCTAATACTAAGCTATAGTTCTAGTCCTGAATGACTTTAAACTCAACTGAGCTGAGAAGAGTTCCATCTGAGCATTTATGAGCTACCTAATTTATGAGCATTAGGTAGCATGAATCTGAGGTGGAGGGTGGCACTGGGAGACAGATCTGCCTCTAGGTTCCCCCTTCTGCCATCACTCAACTTCTCTGTGCCACAGAGTGCCGATCTCCAACATGAGGAGAAGGTGCCAGGCATGCAGGCAAAATAAGGCATGGACAAGAGCTATCTAAACCACACATTAACAAAACACATTTAATTTTTATCTTATGGATTTCAAAGGCCCAGATAGTTTCTGTGATTCAAAGAATAAATGTGGCACAGAAGTGGGAATTTCTCCAACCTCCCCTATTGCACCCAGGAGAATGTTTCCTAGCCAGTGACCTTTGGCCAAGTCTCCCTTAAGAGTTTCAAAGCCACTGCCCTTCAAGTCACCAAGAAAATATCCTTCCCAGCCATCCCCAGCCCCCAAACCACGGCTTCAGAGGTTCAATCCAACTTACCAGACTTCCGGTAGATGTAAGCTGCTTCTTCACGGAGTAGAAGCCAGCAGGTATGGCTTTGCAGGCTGTGTATGCAACTCTGTATTTCAGGGTAGAACACACACCTCACAACCCCAGGCTGGATCTGCAGGGTGGTGACAAGGCAGGCCTGGTGACGGGAACATTCTGTAGAAGAGAAGAGAGAGAGGGGGGCCTGGACTCAGAGGCATTATCTCATTCATGCAGCCATGTATTGCTACATGCATGCATGCATTCATCTAATCATGCACCAATCTATTCATGCACCGCTCCATCCATGTACCTTACCATACATGCATCCAATCACCTATCCTATTTATTCACCTACAAAGTCAGTCATCATCCATCCATCTTTCTGTCAAGTCATACATCCACCAATGCATGTGTCCATCCTTCCATCTATCTATCTACTTATTTATTCATTATAGAAGAACTCATTCATAAATTCTGTGCACTGGGGCTGAGAATAAAACAGTGGTGGTGGGAACCTAACCCTCCATCATGGTATTTTACACAAAATGGTCATTTTTTTTATTGCTTCATTATCTCATAAATGTGCTCTTTTCATCCCCTTGCTTAAAGACATTTCCACAGCTTCCCATGGGCTTCATATGCAACACAACTCTCTGTGTTCCATCTCCTGGCATCCTCTTCAGATCTGTTACCTTTGACCTCCTCTAATTCTTCCTTAACCTGCGACATGCTAACCATGTTCCATCTTGAACTATGGCTTTTCCTGTGCAAGCCGTGTGCTGTCCAGTACAATTTAACCCACTTCACGACATTCAGTGCTAAGAATAGCTCTGAAGACGGGGCAGCTTCACTGGACTGTCTGAGCTGTGTGTTGTACCCTTTGTTGAATTCAGAGCCCAGATTCTGCATGACACTGTCCGGGGCTGTGTAGTACACAACTTGCCGTCTGCACATGGCCGTATAGTCTTCATGATAAACATCCAGTCATGTGGAGAAGGTGATACCCAGCATTTGTGTATCTTGAACGGGTTCAGGATACCAGGGTGCAAATGACAACTGAACTCAGCCTACTCTTAGAAAGGGAAAAAAACCTTTGTGGAACATTAGAATTGTGTGGTCACCTAGTTATTATTTTAATATCACCAATGCCTAGAAACTCTGAAGAAAGGTGCATCTAGAGATAATTGTGCCAATTAGAACACTCTTCAAATTGCTTTAAAAGTATCTCTTATAATTTAGTGTTTACTCATAGATCTTGGCTTAGTCCCAGGGGCCTTTCCAAGGTACACACACTTCCTCACCATGGCAGCCCACCTGCTTTCTATGGGCACCCACCTGGCTCCATGTAACTCTTTTTTCTCACCCTCACAATAATCCCATTTCTGCCTGCTGATCTTCCTCTATACTGGCTCAAGGCCCTCACTGACTATCTACTGTTGCAAACTCAGACGGTAGACTGCCTAGCGAGGCGTGGAAAGACCCTCATGTGTTCCCTTCTTTGCTAGCTGTTTACTCTCAGGTATCCCCAGGCCGCCTTGGAATCTCTTGTCTCTCCTTGGTCGGTGTCCAGTGCAGTACTTTTGAGGCCTTGCCGTACCCTCTCTGGGGATGCACTTACCCTGCAAGCAGAAGTCCTGGGCCACCGAGAAGTTATTGGTGGCTGCAGCGCTGACCTGGGCAACATCGAAGTGTTTGATGGATGGATCTACAATCACTGAAGAGAGGGGCAGGGTCTGCCAGGAGTCCAGAGCAACTGGAGACAAAAGAAGAGACAATCACATGTGGTTATCACCAGGTACAGAATGAAGACAGTGGAGACTACCCCCAAAGCTACCCCAGTGGCCTCTGGGAGGTTTCCATTGTGTGACCTATGCCTTTGTCTTTTCTGTTGTGTGATATTATGCCTTTGTTTGTATCTCTACTCTATAACTACGTAAGTAGGACAAGCTCTGGGCTCAAGTCTAGGGGTTCAAAGTCTGAAAATTGGACAAGCAAATGAAGCCCTGTCTGTGTCTGTCAATTAAGACAGATGGGGAGGAGGGAAGTGGAGACAGGAAAACAGTGACGTAGTGACACAGTGGAGGTCAGAGCACCACAGAGACAGCCAGAGGGATGGAGTGCCAGGCGCTCCATAGACATTTCATCTATTCATCTTCCTACGTCTGCTGCTCTCTGTAGGGGCACCGTGATGGACTATCTGGGTCCCTATAGAAATGAAGCTGCATGGCCACTTGGTATCTGGTGTCCCAACTAAGTCATTCTTTACCATTGACCCTCATCTAAAGGAGCTGACTCTTTCTCCAGCTTGTATCTAGACACTAACCCATGTAGACAGACCTGCGGTCTGCCCTGATCTCAAACATAGCTGACCCAGCTGGTGCTCTCAGAGAGGTGGGCTGGGCCATGAGCATCCTTTTCCCAGTCCTGAGAAGTCCTGCTCCTTCTCCCTGCGGTCCTGACCCCTACAGTACTCCATGTGCAAACATGGCCGATCATACTCTGTGTTTAAGGATCACTTCATGCAAGTGTCCATCTCACAGTCTGTTTCCTGGAAGACACAGTCATGGCATCCGTTTTTAAACATAAAGAAAATGAGGCTTCAGGGATAATGACATGGCTTGCCAGCATGTGGAGACCCCTTTCTTCACAGCTACAGAGCCTTTGTCTGACCATGGTTGCCTCTCAATGCCCCCAACTTCTGCACATGGTATGTGGTACAAGGAACAGGGCAAAGAACTAACCACCAAACAGAAGGCTTGGGTGTGGATAGACAGGTCAGTTAGAGTCTGTCTCATGGGCACCAAGATTGTGAGTAAAGGTTGATCATGAGAGAGCAGTGGGATGAGGGCGCCTCTCTGAGGAAGGACTGTACCTATAGGTCAGCATCCAGAAATGATTTTTAAAAGGCCAGAAGTTGCCCCACCCTGGTGTGGGCTGTGTGAGCATCCAGGGCTGCTGATTCTAGAAAAGCCCGGCCCAGCAGGGACAGCACTGAAGATTGGTAGAGAGAATCATTCCTTCCCTCCCTCCCTGAGTCTCTCTAGCATTAGAAGATCACAGTGGTTTATTGTTCTTACAAATACTTGTGAGTGTGGACCTTGGGCTAGCAGAGCACACTGACCGTCTAAGGTATCATGCTTTATGTATGTCTACTTCATCAGATTTGATCTCCCAGTATCCCAAGTGTGACAAGGGGTAGGGGTCTAATGCCTCCTCACAAATGTGATATAAAGGAAAATTAATTCATGAACAACAATCTGGAAAGTGGCCAAAGTCAGATCACAGTAAGGCTTCTGAGGTCACTGTCTCAAGGTCCATTTCTAGAACACTGTTCCTAGGTGTGGGAGGGTCTTTGCTTTGTTAGCACAGCACCACAAGCTATATGGGGAGCCTGTAATTTCTACCTCCAACCCATCTTTAACACCAGTGCTGGTGGGTGAGATGCCACTAAAGTTAGCATGGTAAATAAAGCCACGAGACAGCCTCACTCCCAGCCCTCGCTGGTGCCCCCCTGTAACAGGATTCAGCAGACTGGGCACTTTAAATAGCAACAGTAGTTTCTCCCAGTTCTGTGCACTTAAAGTTTGGGATCTAGGTACCAATGAGACTGGGGGTTTTGGTCCCTCTTTGTGGTTCATGGATGGCTGCTTCCTTGTCATATCCTTAAGTAGCAAAGCAGAGAACAAGCAAGCTCTATCCCATCTCTCCTGGAAAAGTATTAATGACACCAGGAGGGTCCTACTGTCCATCCGTCATCTCCCATGCTCTGCCTCCTGACACCATCCTCCAGACAGAGGACTCAGGACCCGGGTCTTTCTGTGCTTGGCTCTAGTCAGGCAGCCTCCTCTGGCCTCTCATTTTCTTAAGCCTGCTCTGCACGCTGCCGCTTTCACAGACGACTCAAATGGCATCTTTGTGATGTGGTCACTCTCAGATGTTCCTAGATGGTGAGAAGCTGAAATTTCAGAGAAGAGCGATGATGGGTTTCAGGACCACAGTGACCAATTATGGTCCAAAGATGGAAACATTGACCCTACTCCATGTTTAGGTTGCCGTCTTTGTAATTAAAGAGTAAATTTCATTCCCAAGTGAGAGCCAGCTCCTGTGTCGTTCCCTAGGGTCTGAAGCCAAGTCCCTGCCAATGCCCCCACCTGCCCCCATGCAAGCCTACATGATGTCTCCTGAGTAAGCCTTTGTTGTCAAGGGATGCCAGCATCTGGGGCTCATAGACTTCCTATAGTCTTTATGAGAAAAAGGCCATTGAGAACACAGAAGCATGCCGAAGCAGGAAGGCTCCTGGTGGCTTTCCATGTCAGTTTACTATCAGCTAGGAACTCACAGCACCATTGTACTATCACTTGTGTAAGATGTAAGAGCTCAATGATACATCATTTTCTGAACCCATTGGCATGAACAGCACCATCTTAACCAATCAGGTGGTGGTACTAGCTTTGATGGAGCCTTAACTCCACATGCAGTATCCAGGGTCTACTGTAGGCGACCTCCTCTCCAGGCTGATGATGTGGCAGCCTTTAGGGGCTTGTCCAGTGGGGAGGGGTTCTGGACAGCAGATGATGCCTGTTGATTCCTCTGCATTTGTTTACTCCCTTTCTTTTTAAAGCACATATATGATGATTATGATGCCAGAGTCATTTATGACAAAATAGACCCTCCCACAAAGTTGCATTATATATATATATATATATATATATATATATATATATATATATACACACACACACACATATATATATACACATATATATGTACATACATCAGTATCTGTCTCTCTATATCTGTCTATCTATCTATCTATCTATCTATCTATCTCTCTATCTACTACCTTTCTATCTATCTATCTGTAAATATATCAAATTAAATATTGTGCATCAGTCACTGTTGTGGTGGGAACCTCTATGTCAAACATCTCTTGCTGAATGATGGATTTATTCTCACACAACTTACACCAAAGACATCTCATTTCACATTTTACCATGTGTTTGTAGCAGTCTTTATACATTATTTTGATTCTTAAAAAAAAACACTTTTAGTTATTTATTCTGGATTAAATTTGAAAACCCTCTGTCAAATTTCAAGGGTGCTCCTTTGGTGATCATATGTAATGATCTTAGAATTCTACATCCATCTCTTAGTTTGGACGTTATGGACTAATCCACGACGCTGCTGAAAGCAGAATGTGTTTTGCTTTTCTCTATTTTAAGATGGCCACTGCTGTCATAAAGGGAAGATGTCTTTGTGTTCCTGTTCTCACCTCAGGCGAGAAGACAGTGGGGCCAAGTGATCACAGGCTGAAATGTGAGCTGAAGTCAACCCTTCCTCCCATAGGATGGTTTTCTCGAGTACCTTTGTCACAGTGATGGACAGCTGACAAGCCCAAGCCTCCTTCTATTCCCCACAGACACTACCTTGTAGCAAAAGGGGTAGCCTGGAAATATAGGCTAGTAAGTCCCCAAATGAGGCCCCACCTTCCCTTCCCTTCCCTTCCCTTCCCTTCCCTTCTCTTCTCTTCTCTTCTCTTCTCTTCTCTTCTCTTCTCTTCTCTTCTCTTCTCTTCTCTTCTCTTCTCTTCTCTTCTCTTCTCATTTCCTATACACACTCTACCTTCTAGCCTGCCTGGGGAATGTCCCTCACAGACTCTAGGTGGTCCTCCTTGCCGTCAGTCTTGGCTGGCTGTGGTCATTCTCATGCTCTGGACTCTGACTGCTACAAATCTAAATCTGACTACAGCACTCCACACCAGGCATCCTCCAAGACTCAGCAGTCTGTGGCTGGCAAGGAGGGTCCCCTGAGGTTTGCAGCTGCATGAGCCTCTCCCAAGCCTACTGTGTGGCTTGGGCATCTATACTTGCCTGCTGCACACAAGTCACAGGAACAGGAACAAAAAGGAAGCTGATAGAATTTCTCTAATCTTATACGATCCGATCCTCCTTACAGCAGGAGGGACTGAGGTCTGGGAGGAAAGGACACGGGGCATCTAAAGGTCGCAGAGGTTCCAAACCAGGTCACATGGCAGAGCTTGGCAGAGCCAGCATGGAAGTGTGCTCTTTTGGCTCTGTCTCACTGTGATCTGGAGCCTCCTCCATGAGCTGTGACAAGCAGATCAGCCTTCACCACAACCCAGCAGCCTCAGCCTGACTGAAACCCTATCCACACTCAGGACTCCAGCCTGCTACTGCCATACCATGAAGACAGGATTGCCCAAGGTCAGGCAGCATGTAGGTGGAAAATCTGTATTTGCATCTAGCATATCGAACAGCAGTATGCCCCTCTACAAACCACAGAGCCCTTGAAGAAATGGGGTAGAGGGGAGAGCAGAGACTGGGAGGGAGGATAGAGCAAGCTGGGTCTGCCTGGGCTGCTCCAGGACTGTAGGCATGAGAGGCCTACCACCAGGCCCTGGCAGCCCAGGCAGGTGAGGCACTTGTGTATCTTTCTAAAATCTCTTTTGATTATTACTTGGCAATTACAGCCATGGGTGTTAATGGATCATGTGACATTAGCATACATGTGTATGATGTGGAAGAAGAAGGTTCTAGGGAGCTACTGTGCACTGTGGTGAGCTTCAAGTTGTTAAGAAAAATAATGTCTTATTGTCATCATCACCATCATCATCATCTTCATCCTTCTCAGTGCTATTATTTCTTGACATAGTTTCTAAACTATATAGTCTAGGCTGACCTAGAAACTCTTGATCTTTCTTCCTCAGCCTTCCAGGTACTTGGATTACAGGCATGTGCCACCATGCCTGGTGTAAGAGAGGAAATTTCAAACATTCTCTTCAAAAACTGTTAAAAGAGAATGAGGTCATGAATATACTAATTGGGTTGATCTACTCACTCCTCATGTCTTCTCTTTCTAATGTTGACTGTGTTTTTTAAAGCTAGAGTAGACTACATTTGAAAATGTTCATTATGTACAGACAGAGGCTAGAATACATTTGAAGATGTTCATTATGTACAGACAGAGACTAGAATACAATTGAAGATGTTCATTATGTACAGACAGAGAACCATTTTCAACTACCCTAGCTTCTTCATTCCAGGTCTTCTCAAGAGGAAAAGTTACATTCCAGAGCTTGGAGCATTTCCAAGTGTTGACATTCTTCCAAGAGAAGATCTCAGTGCTGCAGGGTTGTGTGCAGGACAGCAGAGGAGGGCTGCCCTGACCCGCCAGGAGATCTGGGCGGCTTCCTGCCCTACCTAACCCTCACCTTTCTTGTGTGAAAATGGGAAAAAAGTATCCTTCAGTATGTTTGCCTCAGATTTGAAAAGAGGCAACATGTGTTGGATGTTCTTCTGAGTATTCAAGAAATCACAAGACATTTTTTTTTTCAACTAAGAGGTTACAACTGCAGAATACTAGGGCAGCACATGTCTACTCCAAGGGCCTCAGCATGTTCGGGGTCTTTACCAGTCCTCTGGTGATAAGAACCAGAGAGGCCTTTGGTTCCTCAACCTTTCTCTGATTTCTCATCCCAACTGTAGAGAAGCAGTATAGGGAGGCTGAGGTGTGCGCCCTACACTCCTTAGGCTGCCCGAGGCAGACAGCAAAGGCTTTTGTAACTTGGTGCTTTTCAGTATTCTGATCTCACTGCTGTGACTCAGGCTTGCCTCACCCCCACCTCACCCTTCCTCCCAGAAGTCAGAGCCACAGGAAAGTGCCACTACGCCAGCTTGGCAGCCAGGCTAAGGCTTCCCAGCAGCCAAAGCCTCCCAGGTCCCATTATCTGTTCTTTGTGGAACAGAACAGATAATTCTGCCTTTGAAGCTTTGATGAGCCCCATGGTCCCTGCAGGGAAGGAAGAGTTCCCAGCAATTTCAGCCTGTCACACAGTGCCAGCAGCCACCACTCAGAGTCTCAGACACTGGCTTCTCATATGTGACCTTCTCTCAATGAGAACCACCACGTCACAGGGGTACTATGTGGTTTTCACACTTAATATCGCTTATGAAAACCCAGATGTTCCTTTAATAACAGGAAGAGGGGAAGAAGGCAACCTCTCTTGTGTGAGATTGGCTGCCTTAGCATGTCTCCACATGGAAACGCCTCCCATTTGCTGTAGGCGCTCCTGGTGTGGGAACGCTCCTTTACCATTGATAACAGTAGAAAACTCCCAGCCATTCCCACTACCCTTCATTCTCCAGAAACTTAGTTTCGAATGTTCAGTCCCCAATTGTCAGTCTTCCCGAAGGCTCCCCCGACTCGTGGTCATTTCTGTGGTTTCTGCCTCGTCATACCCACATCACACACCTTTATAAGGACAGATTTCTCCACTGGAAAAACACCATCTTAACGCATGATGACTTTACTTGGGGTGTGGGTTTCAGGTGAGCCCAGTTTTTACTGCTTTATCACAGGCAGCCCATGATTGGAATGCCAACATTGAACAGAAAGCTAATAAACACAACTGAGAAAGGAAGACAAGAGATGAGGCCCACTACCGGGGTCTATACTCAAGAGGTCACCTCTGTCAACTGTCCCAGAAACACAAGCAAAGTAAATCTCTTCTAACTATGGGACAAACCGGATGCTATGGGCTCATAGCTCAGCCATATAATCCATTGGATCCTCGTTTTCCTCATTTGAAAAATGAACCATGTTATCATCTATCTTCCTGGTGATGATCAAATGATTAGCAAATGCTTGATATTTCCTTTTTCCCCAGAACAGAAAGTTCAGAATGGTGAGACTCTTAGATATGCACGGTGTGTGCGCACGCACACGCGCACACACACACACACACACACACACACACACACACACACACACAAACTCTTATCTGAATCAGAATCAGACAGTGGTAAACCAAAACACTGAAGGCAGAATCAAACCCTGCCTCTGATCCACATCAAAGGACTAATCCCAAACTCTGCATTCCAACAGGGGACTCTCAGCACAGATGGGCTATGCTCTGCTTTTAAATCTGACTCAGTGAAGGCACATTTAAAACTGCTGGGACATCAATTTTGCCTTGGAAGCATCTTCCTGGGGCTGTGGACTATATAGAAGGAGACAGTACTCCATTCTCCACTGTTTTGATCTGTGTGTGTGTGTGTGTGTGTGTGTGTGTGTGTGTGTGTGTGTGTGTGAAATCTCAATAACACAAAAGTTAAACACAGACAGAACAAGCATTATAAACCTTCTCCAGAGATGTTATGATGTTATGGTTTGATTTGTACATCTGCAACTGTATTTGACATTTATATACCCAAGCATGGTTTTTCTATAAAATATACTATTTTTGATATAACATATAATATTAAGGATGATGAGTATGTGACATGAAAAAAAAAAAAACACAGCCAATTAATTTACAACCTAAACTATGTAGCTGGGAATTTTGAGGGCAATTAGGCCATGTGATTCAAGTCTTAAAATATCACTTTCTCTGGCATAAAAATCCCTCCTTGGAGAATTAGCTCAGTAAATCGTTCAACCTTCAGAAGAGGTTCTGGGTATTCATTCATCCTCAAAATCTCATGATGATGAAAACTCATAAAATCCAAATATTCTAAACCAGAGAAACATTAGCAGACTTAGGGATAACAGGACAACCACACTGTCAACACAGTGTCATCTTCAACTGTTCGTCCACCGCTGGAGTATGAGTGTCATGAAGGCTGAGGCTTGAGAGGCAAGAGTAAGTATATGACCACATAGAGAGAGAGAGCTGCATGATGATGCACGCTTTAGAGATCTCAGCAGCAGTGTGGAAATACACACACACCACAGTGGGTACAAACCAATGGGGATTTGAAACCTTGTAGCAGAGACAACAGCAGTATGGTGGGGCAGACAGAGATGCCGACGACCGGACCATGCTAGCCAGTGGGTCAGCTAGTTCTTGCTAGGAGGGAGGGGTTTCCTTCTAAAATGGACAAACTAAGCAGCAATGGGGTCTGCATGTAACTGAGAAACACAGAAACAAGAGTCACAACAAAGAGCCACAGAGTTCAAAGTGGTGGCCTCCAACATGGGAAAGGCAAGGAGAACAGAGTATAGAGTGTGTGTGTGTGTGTGTGTGTGTGTGTGTGTGTGTGTGTGTGTTTGTGTGTTCACCCTAAACCACAAATCCTTTGGGTACTTGGACTACCCCAACCATGTATACTACCCTGATACAATTAAAAATAAATTTGGCTCAGACATAGATCTGTGGTGAGGACTTGGGTGCCATCAGATATCTCTAAGCTACACCTCTACCATCTATGGCATGCCAATAATGACACCTGTCTCATGGTACTTCAGGGAGCTGGCACCTGGTCAAGTGTGTAGCAAGTCATCCAATAGAGGATGCTGGGGAAAAAAGTCTGTATGTGCATGCTGTGTGATTCCCAAAGTCAGCTGCTGTGACTGTGAGAAGCAGGCTGATGACACAGACTGACATTTTTACGTTTCAGCCACAGCCTTGGTGTCAAATAACCCCTTCGTACATGGTCTATGGTTTAGCTCCCTAGTTAGGAACATAATGACAGGTATCTCAAACTTCTCAAGCATCATGTCGTAGGACAGAAGTTAATGGCATCTGGCCTCTTAGCTGAGTGGCACCTGGAAGCTAGTGTGTGCCCCCCCCCCATTTCCTAACAGCGAGAAGTGGAAGAAGGAACAGTGAAGAAGATTTACCCAACACTGGCCAGACCCCTTCGCCTCACTCCACCATCCCCCACACCCTTGAGTTCCCATGCTACCTTGCAGCCGCCTGGAGCATGCTGCGGTGGAATGGAAGGATGAGCTGCCTCAGTCTTGAACTCCTGAGTGTGGGACTAGCTTCAGTGTCTAGTGTACCCTCTGTACAGTGACTGCAAGCTCCAGACGACTTGCCCCAATAAGCAACTGCTTTTTCACATTGAGACTACAACACCACTCTCACGATCTTGCATGGGACTGTATGAGTCTAGTCCATAACTGGGAGGGTTACATACTCTTAGATAGGACAAGAAAAGCACCAGGTTTAACCTCATCTGATCATGTGAGCTGTTATGTGTGCACTCCTATCATTTATATCCGTGGAAAAGGCACATGGCTGGTATGCAGCCGACCTAAATGTGTTTGGTCCACAGAGTCTAATACTCATGAATGTAACAGTGTCGCATCTTATAAAGCTAAGCCATTGCACAAAAGCAAAGGACAAGAGGAGAAGGCAGAGAGAAAGAAGATGCTATTTCTCCTAAGAATGACCAGATAGACAATGAACTTACCCTTCTCCTTGGTGAGGGATGGCAAGGTAGTCGAAGGACAGAAGCTGGGAGTGCCACTCTGCACAGCTGGAAAGAAGCAAAGGCAGTGTTATAGCCATGGAGACAACAGCCGAGGTCGAGGGCAGCGATGGAAACTAGAGGTCTGTGCAGGTCAGAAGGAGCCAGGGGAGGGGCTCCATGCTGACTTCCTCTCTCATGACCCTGGCCCAGGAAGGCTGCATTCAAATCCATGCTACAGTTACCACCACACAGGGTAAAGAGGCTGCAGTATATTTCAATCCTGCTTTACAGCTTTCATCTAGGAAAGGCATACATTGTCCACTCACATGTCATTGTCATTGACCACACCACAAATGCCTGCCACTGTGACCCTTGAATCTGCTAATGTGGGCAAAGCACCCCATGCCTCAGTTTCTACATATTCTGTACTATAGAGATGACATTACCTACTACCAAGGTTTCTGTGGGTCTACAGAGGTACCCATAATATTTGCCACAGAACAAGGTACAAAAGCTCAATAAATGGCAGTGATAAGTAGCAAGTTACATGGACGGGGATGCTTGAACTTTGGGGGAAGACAGGCCTGGCTTTGAACATGGTATCACAGAGAAGCAGGGCAGAGGGACAGGTCATCTGCTTTTGATGGGGGCCTTGGTGTTTATATAATGAAGATGGCATATGAAGTCAGTGAGAACCACACACCCTGTAGGTGACACAGTAATGTTGATTAGCCTCTCTTCCTCTCCCTTCACTAAACAAATCCAAATCTTCAAAGCCTCCTCATTCTTTCTCCTTCCAACAACTTAAACAGGACCAAGCCCAGAACTCCTCTCCCTCCCTGGGAACTATAGGAATCCATGCTGAGTTGTCTAGAGCAGCAGCTCTAGGGCCAGAGCTTCCAAAGCAAGATTGCTGCAGCCTTCACCTCCATTGTACGACCTTGAATATCCACTTACAGGTTCTGTGCTCAGAACTCCACAGCTCCCTGTCTCGGGGTTGTGAGGCTTATAGGGGCTGCAGCCTGGGAAACACAGTGAGCAGTCAACAAATTTGGGCATTGTCCACTCAGAATATTGCCCCCTCACGATGACACACTCATATCATTGCCTCTTGTCCCTCAGGATAGGGTCTCTGGTTCCAAAAGTCCTGGATGGCTCCCCCTGATAGTTCCATCTCCCATCTTCTTCACTTTTGTTGGGTGTGCAAAACACCAGACTCAAATACTGCCTACAAAACTCTTGTGGAAGTTCATTTGCCTCTATGACCATCAATAGATGGGATTTTTGAGTGGTGGTTAGGTCTATGGGCCCCCACCTTCATGAATAGACAAATGGCATGGTGGGGGTGGAGAGTTGGCAGGGGTATGTGTGGCCTCCAGATAGGATCCTGAAAGCGGTCCTGTTGTGAAAACTGCTGTCTGCAGTGTGTCCTCCTGTTCTCACCTCGTTTCTTACCATACATTGCCTCCACCCTCTTACAATGCCGGAAGACCCTCTCTAGATTCCAGTACCTTGGCATCGACTGGGCTTCCTCCATCCATGACTGTGAGAGAGGCATTTCCTCATAAGTTACCCTGTCTGTGGTGTTCTGTGATAACCACAGAAACTGAACTAAGATCCTCAGCATCTCAAGGCTCCAGAACCTCCGTTGTAGCCTTTTTTCTTCCTTGGTTCCATTTGCCCAAAGGCACTTCCTGCCATCATTTCCAGATACCACTTACCAAACTTTAGCTGCCATTAAAACCACCCCGGGGCTTGGTAACAGCAGGTAACACTGTGCTGTGCCCCACCTCCCAAAGGTCCAACTCTAGGGCCCAATTGTGGGCCTGAGACTTGACATTTCCAATAGGTTCCGCAGATGCCAACCTCTGAGTTGAGGCTCTGCTCCCACATACAGAAGGCACCACACAGAATGCCCACAATTGCTAATAGCTTCCCCCTACACTCCTCTGTACCTAGTCATCAGCCAGACTCCAGTCAACCTCCCTGATTTGTCATCCCTGGTCTACCAAGCATCTTCCCTTCCCAGAAGATACTCAGAATAGGGAACCTGAGAGTACAGTCATTAGGGGACAGTCTGGCATATGCTGGAGGTGTTCATACAAATGTGTACTCCCTGTTATCTGGGCACTCTGTTCTAGAAACTCACAGAAAGCTCCATTTGGATGTGGGAGCTTCTTATGGAAAGCTAGAGACAACAGAAACGTCTGAACTGAGGAGAGGTGACGGAGACAAAGCTCCCAGCAGCCACTTGTATATACCGCATCCTAGACCTGCCTGCAGCAGCAATCTGGTGGTATGAACCAAGCCAGGCTTGCTCTGAATATTGACCTTAGGCAACAGAGCAAGCGTTTATGACACTGGCATGACAGCAGGGCTTTATCATATTTCCTAGCAAAGACATTTCCTGAAGGACAAGAGAACTGAGGACTATTTTATCTTAGTGTCTTCTTCCTAGGACCCTTTGGAATCTTGGGACTGAGGAAGGCATGCTTCAGTGCATCAGTGACTGAGCTGGTGGCTGGGGAACTTCATAGCTTCTAGACAGGATGTAGTTGCCACAAAGACTAAGCCTGATTAAAGGGTTGAAAACCCAACATCTGACTTCCAGGGAGAGCAAAGGGGCTGAATATCAAGTCTATACACCAGTCACCATTGATGTGATCAGTGGCATCTACTCTATACATCCTCATGGAAGCCTCCTCATCTGCTGGGTTTGGAAAGGTCCACAGTTGGTGAGCACATGGCCAGGGTGGGCAAGGGAGCCCCATATTCCCACTCCTCACCTTGTCCTCCACATCTCTTCCACGTGGCTAGAACTGAGTTATGAGGGGTTGTTTTTTGTTTGCTTCCTTGGTGGATATGGAACCCAGGGTCTCACACACATGCCAGAGAAGCCACTCCACTGCTGAGCTACACCCTATTCCAGTCCCGGCTGGATCTTTCCTAGTAAAGTATAAATAGTAGCTAATAGTTTCTCTATGTTCCTTTAGCGAGATTGACAAACTACGGAACACCAGGAGGGGAAATGGAAATTCCCAACTTACACTCAGTTGTTTGGAAGAAGAGGAGGCCCTGGCCTCACAGTTAGCAGGTAGTGGGGGAAGCCTGTGGGATTGCTCCCTTGGCACAGGTTCTGAGGTCTAACTTCAACTTCAGGTATTTAGTATCAGAACTAAAAGAATCCATAAACTAGATTCATGAATACCCAGTTTCTGTCTAGAGAATTGGGATCTTGGTTACAGATGGGACTGTGTCAGAAGCGTTGAGGAAAAATCCCTCCCATCCCACCTTGGCTGGGTTTAAGAAATAGGATAAGCCTTACCTCATTGGCTTGTGAGAAGCTAGAAGGTGCTGTGGTGTGGGAACACTGGCTGCTAGCCAATGGTAGGAACACATAGTGCTTGGTAAGTGTGAGGGTGTTGGTATGATGGGAGTGAGGATGAAGGATACAGTAACTGCTCTGTGAATGTAGCACCATCTGTGTGGGTCCCAAGGATAACTAGGAGAGGTTGCCCATCCCTTCCTAACGCTTCTCTTGTGCCTACAACTTCAACAGGTTTTTGATGACCCTTGCCTATCAGAACAGAGGACCCAGAGCTGTGCTTGTCATTTTAAGAAGACACATTTGACCCTGTGAGCAAAGCCAAGTGCTGCCCCACTGAATCCCATGTGGTGCACACACAAACGGTAGGGGTGGCCTTGTCTTCTTCAAAATGCAAGGGACACCAGAGCCTGTTTCCACCTATGCAGGAAGTCCTGGGCTTACGATACTGTGGGCCAGAGAGGCCCCTGTAAGCTGGTCCTCTGGACACCAAGAATGTTTTCTTCCAGGGTCCAGCTGCTAGAGAGGACTAAAGACAAAACCCATTTTTCATTCACGAAGTTGGCCAAGACATCTGTATGTCTGTCCTAAGACACATCAAACCTTGCATGAACTCGCAGATGCAGCATCAGGAAGCGCACTCTCACAGGATCTGTGAGGACCCCCTTCGATGCTTCTGTGTTCTTGGTGTGTAACTCATTTTCCCAGACACTGAAGGACTTGACTTTGTTTTGTCCTCCGTGAGCACAGCAAGGGTAGAAAGTCAGGCTGCAAAGGCTGGTGTGCCACCCTCTGCCGAGGCTGTGGGGTGTGTGAGGTGGGCATATGCTTCCCTTGTCTCCACCCTCTGCTTCGCTGCCCCTACCATTTTTCTCAGACTCACTCTTTCCTGAAGTCTCTTTGGCATAATCCCTGTAAAAGAGCTGTAGCAGGAGTCTTAAAAGGTCTTATTAATAAAAGCAAACCCAGAGCCACGTATTGGGATGAACGCTGGAAGATCAGAGAAGCAGAACAAGCCACAGCCACTTCACCTTGCCAGTTCCTCAGCTGATCCTGTTTCCTCGGACTGGAAGCCTCTCAGTCCTTATCCAGAATGAATCTCAGCTGAACTGTTGAGCTTAACCAGGCTCTAGTTCCTAGTTTTTATGCCTTAAATACCTTTCTGCTTTCTGCCATTACTTCCTAGGATGAAAGGCATGAGTCACCATGCCTGGCTGTTTCCAGTGTGGCTTTGAACTCACAGAGATCCAGATGGATCTCTGCCTTTGGAATGCTAGGATTAAAGGCGTGTGTGCCACCATTTTCTGGCCTCTATATCTAGTGGCTGTTCTGTTCTCTGACCCCAGACAAGTTTACTAGGGTGCACAATATTTTGGAGAACACAATATCACCACAAAGAGCAGTCCTTCCTTCCCATTTAAACTCTGCTGTACACACAGCTTCCTCCAGTGGACTCCCCACAGCAACACCTGTCATATTGCTGTGATATAATTCTCTGATCAGAAAAATGCATGTCCTCCATGGGGGACAGGAACGGAACTCTTTTCACAGATAGAACACTGATGCTGTATGCATGCTTAGAGTCGCATCTACACACAGCCAGTGCTTAGGAAGGGCCACTTTCCTTCATGATTGCCACAAGGCCAAAGTCTCCTACAGCTTCTCTCCATCAGAGTTCTCAGTGAACGTATGCCTCTTACGTAAGGACCGACTAAGAGGAGGTTAGGATCAGGCCTACCCTTCAGAGCTTTGGCTCAGAGCTGCTGCTGTGTGTGGCACCTTCCCCAGCCCTGTAGAGATCCTTCTTTGCTCAACTAGGTCACTAGTTGATACAAAGATAAGGAATGGAAGAGCATGGCTGTGATATCTGCATGGGCAGGGCAGTCGCACAGCACGCTAATGTGTTTGTGTCTACTAGAGAAAGGGGAACTCAAGGGAAAAATGAATGTGTAGGGCACAGATAGAGAATGTTTCAGAAAATATAGCATGAGTCAAGAGATGGTTTGGGGCTGGTTGGTATAGTCAACTGAGAGAAGAAAGATATTATTCAGCCAGGCTTCTTAAGGTAGGCTTATTTTTTCTGTCTAGATCTTGGGAAGCAATGATGCTGTGGTCTTAAGACTTGCCCAAACTTTTCTGAAGAAAACCACTTAAAAACAAAGACATTGCCCTGCCCTGGAGAGTTACCCTGCACCATCTCAGTGTGCCGACAGCTAATTTTCTTCTCTCTGTCCTAAAACATGTAAGGGACCTCATACTAGAGCATCCACAGCCACGTATGTGCCAAGGCAATTCATACCAGAGCCACAGATGGAAGATAAGAGGCTAGTGCCATTGGAATAAGTTTTCTTTCTTCCTAATTGCATTTGAACAGTGAGAGACTGTTTAGCTTGCCTGTGTGAGTAGCTCTGTGCCAATGAATGGGTCTAGGTGACATTGGGAAGTGACCCTTGAAGCCAGAAGGCAGACACATTTCATTTCCACAACAGAAATGTGTGGCTCCTAGCAGAAGTCTTTTCTTATTCGCTAATACTTTCTACAATCAGACTTCCTCTAGGCTGGGCCTGCTATGCTACAATTACTCACACATGCTCACTTTGGCCTCTCTAGGCTTGCCTATGAAAAACAGCCATGGGTTTGTTCTTCTCCCATTTCTCAATGGCCAGCACAGTACATCAGCACAAATACCTAGCGAAGTTTTGAAGGGTCCAGCCCTAAGGTGGGAATCCTAGCAATGGGGGTTTACCTCCTCAGCAACTGCAGCTCCTTTAAGACTGGGGGCTCCTAAAGACCAGGAAACAGGGACCATTCATACTCTGCCATGCGACATAGCAACTTAGAGGTAAAATGACCCGGGTCACAGGCTTGTCATCACCCTGCTGTGTACCCTAGAGTCTCCCTGCACCTCTTGTTTGTCCTCTGAGGGAAATAAGGATACAATGAGATAGTGCTTGCAAAGCGCTGGCCTCCAGAGCCTCACAAACAGAGGCCAGGCTGTCACACGAGAGACTTCTGGGCACTCCTGACACATGGGCAGTATTTGCTGTTGAGTGACAGCCCTGATATGAATTTTCATTCTCTGCCATGTGGCTTCTGGTCAGAACTCCTGAGTCCCTACCCTGAGTCACAGAGTGTGTGTTGGAAGACACTAGCACTCCAGGCAGTCAGATGAAAAGGAACAGAGCAGCTGGGACCTGTTGGAACCAGGAGCACCTTGGGTTCTTGTCTTGCCAGCCCCTGTCAAGATGTTGAAACAGCTTGGACTGACTTCCATCACATTCTGAACAAATGAACTACTGCTGAAGCTTCTTTCCGTCCAACTCTTCCACAGTCAAATGAAAATGGAAAGTGGCATTTTCCAGATGCTGGTGGGGTGAAGAGGTGAGAGGACAGACAAAAAGGAGGTCCTGAGGTGAGCATGGCTCTGTAGCAGCTTGAGGTTATGCAGCTGTCCATGGGGGGTCTTCAGAACTAATGTATTAGGCAAGCAGGCTCCTCTCCTCCCTGGCGCTCAAGGTCAAGCCTAGAAACGTCTCTGGAAAAAAAATCCCTTGAAATATAAGCCCACAGAGGCAATTTCATTATACAACTCCCATTTTTTCTAAAACAATTCAAGCTGTTGAAAGAAAAATCCAACAGAGCAACCTAAACTCAAGACACTGGGTGCAGAAGATAGTCACAAGCAGGAAGATTATTCCATCACGGAATAATCATGTCCAGACTAACTGCCATGAAGCTGAAGGACATATAGGTGCATGAGCAAGGCCAAGGGCAGCTCTGCCCTGGAAACCAAACTATGTACTCTTTAGTTCCAACATGGCCTAGATTAGGGAGACCACTCTAGGAGCAGCCGGTCAGCTATCATGCTAGCCTTTTCCAATTGATGAATCAGTTGCTTGTCAGTTACTAGAACTGGGAAGACCCAGCCAGGAAAGGTGTCTGGAGTTTTTAAGAACCATTCACTAGGTAGCCTGCCAGGAGTTATCCAAATGGGGACAGGGGAAGCTGTGCGCCATCAGACCTGGGATTTCAACTTGGCTGCTTCTTAATAGCCACATGGACTGGGCCAGCACCTTCCACTGTCAGCCTCGTTTGTTGCATATAGAAATGGAGGAAGTGATGTCCACTCCACTGAGCTCCCATGAGGTAGAATGGAATGGCTCACACAGACCTAGTATGTGTCTGACACACAGCAGGCACAGGGAGAATGCCAGTTTCCCCTCATTGCTCAAAATAGATAGACAAAGGGTGGGTTACGGTGGGAAGAATGTAGAGAGCAAAGTTCCACTTCTCTAAGCCTTCTGTTACACCAGCTGCTACATAACTCTAGTTTCTAGGGAAGGGTCAAGAATGGGCAGATTCACTGTCCAGATTCACTCACAACTGGGAGTGAACCACCATGACACAGGTTGGGGAACACTGATCCTCTTCTAAGTCTCTTTGTTACTTCCTGAGACAATTTTTTCATCTCTGAGACATCTTCGTGAGTTTGCTCCTGGGATACAAGCAGATGGATAGTCTCTTCTAGTTTCCATGCAGTCGTCCACATCATAGACACCCAGAACTGAGGTGGATGGGACCCAGAGGCTCAGCCACTTGTCCTACTGACAGAATCTAAAGAGTGATATGAGTCTTACGAAGACCAGCCTGTCCTGATGAATGGAGGATGCTAACAGCTCATGTCAGCCTAGTTATGTCTACGCACACATAAAATCATTCACTCTTTCCTTCATTGATTTCAGATTGTTCTCCTAAAATATGCCTGGAAAGGAATCTTAGATGCTGTAACTACTTGCCTTCATGAACCACACAGGGCTCAGGCTGTCCTCTCCTGAAATCTCAACTCAAGTGCATAAAAACATACGGAGGCTGCCCCTTCCTTCCCTGACACTGCCATGCATTACGTCATCCTGACAGAGGATAACAATGGACACAGTGAGGAAACCAAGGGATCATGGCAGCATGGACAACTGTTGACTTTGCTGCCTGTCCAGTGACAGGACCTTAGCCCCCTTTCTTCTAGTAGTTCTGGATTAGCTGAGACTGTCACTCAAACTGTCCCTTCCACAGTGGGGATATTCATAGAACATGCTGGTCAACCTGATCCTGAATGCAAAGCTTCTGTAGGATACGATAAGCAGCCCCCCTAAAGCAATCAGTGAGGACTGGCAAACCAAAGAATTTGGCTACAGACAATGGCTAACCACACCCATGGAATCTGGTCTGGTTCCATCTTTCCTGAGACCTCATTGGTCATCTTTCCTTTAAGTTAACGAACAGTCTCCAAGGCATTTCTTTTCTTCTTAAAGTAAACAGAACCAGTTTCTGTCATTGGTACCCAGTGAATTCTGACACATCTTCCTGATCCTGAGATGTCATCCTAAGGCAAGATTGAGACACAGTCTACAAAAGGCACAGCAGTCAGGAGCAGGTTACTCACCAGGCTTCTGGTACCACCCAAAAGGATAGGTGTGGACTTCAGTGTCCTCAGAACCACAGTCCAAAATGCGCCAGGTTGCTCCATCCTCCTCACTGCATGTTTGAATCCCCATGCTGTTCAGAGTCAGGCAGGCCACCTCTCCTCCTGGTGGAGAACCCAGGAGCCCAGGAAAGTGAACCAGTGAGAAACATGAACTGAGCCGGAGGGATTGTGCAAGCCATTGTTCAGCAGATGCTTGGGATTTTGTACTGTATTCTAGGTAGGGACTTGGCCATCCCTACGGATCCGGCTCCTCTATTTAAGAGCTATAGCCCATGAGTCCAGGAATGGAGGTAGTGCTCCTAACAGAATACCTGCTAATCATGCATAGGAGGTGAAACAGCTCTATGGATATCATTTCATTGGGCCTGGAGAGGAAAGTAAAGTGTATTTCTATTTACAGATGAGGATGCGCAGGCCTGGAGAGATTATAAGTGAACTGTCCAGAATCATATCATCAAGTGACTGAGTGATACAGATCACTCGATGTATCTAAAGTTCAGCTAGGAAAGTACAGCAGAAGCCATTTAAGTGAAGCCTGGAAACAAGAAGGGGCATTTTCTGGGATCAGATTGACATATGTGTACATGGGGTAGACAGATCACAGACCAGGACAGCCACACTGATAATTTCATACTGATGAGCCACCTGCCTCTCCCAGTCCCATTTCCTTACTGTGCATGAGGATCACTCATCCTCCTTTCCTTGAGGAGATGCTAAGGACCCTATAGGATCATAAGCATGAGTGTTTCTAGACTGAGATGATATGCCAGAGGTGGGGGCTGCTCCCCCTTACCTTGCAGCTGGGAGACATTTAGAAAACCGAAGCCAGTGCAGCATGGGTCCCTGTCACAGAGCCGCTCACACTCAAAGAACCTAGAGTCAGGAGAGAAGGTGTATCTGAAGCCTACCGTGGGCACCCAGGACCTACTATAGAGAATGAATGGAATAACTCAAACTTTGGGCATCAGATTTCTTTGTAAGCACATAAAGTGTGGGTGCTTTGGCCAGCATTGGCATTCTAGATTTCTGTAAACAAAGTCCCACTCTTTTCTCAGGAACGTTATCTTCAGGTCCTCCATTTAGTTACTCACTCATTCAAGCCCTCTCCAGGACCTTCCTTGTTTATTCACCTACTGTCGCTGCAGGACCCCCACCTGCAGCTTTATGGCAGAGGGGCTCTAGCACTTCAAATCAGTGCTCTGGAGTCTTTGCCTTGATCTCATATCTTGATCTGATCACTTGTTCCCGACTCTTGAGAGCTTGCTTAACCGCTTGGTCCTTTCTGGTATGGGGATCCTGCCTCTTTCTTGCTGTTCTTTCCTGAATCCAAGTCTTATCCCAGTGCTGAAATTTGTATCTGCTGGGTATCTTCTCTAGTGCAGGCTATATCTCTTCCCTGAAGCTGGTAAGTCATCTCTGACGTTCTCTGCTCTAGATTCCTGGCCAGCCATTCACCTACCTACCTACTGCTTCCCTTTCTTTGTGAAAGCCCCCTTAAGCTCCAGTCTGGACTATGACCTCAAGCTCTGCCCCACCAGTTCCTTTCCGAGTACCAGGCTCAGCATGGTGACATCCAACAAAGAGATATCTGATTTCTATCCCCTCTTCCAGTATGGTGACATCTAGCTTCTATTCCCTCCCCTAGGAAGGTGATGTCCAGCTGGATCTCAAGACAAACCAGCCAGTATCATCTTCTGAGTCCCACTCTCAGAAACAGCTCTTATATGCCAGCAACATGATGCAATTCCATAATTCAACAGCACTTCACAGATTAGCAGTTCACGGATCAGTGACTGCTGAAATACAAAAGGCTCACTGGAGATTTTCCTTAAAATTTTGACTCTTGAGTCCCATCCCAGGACCTCAAATTCAGAAGGCCCAGGGAAGGTCCAGGAATGTGATTAAGCAATAGCACACTTGGAGACTCTGAAGAGTGAGGTCCATGGAGTATGCTGAGAGAAAGCTCATCTCCAGTTAGAACAACCAACAAAAAAAGCCAATGAAGAAATAACAGCATAGGTTGTAGAGGTAATAACGAAGCATTCTTATAGGCTTAAGGGTATGTTAAAAATTCTGCTTGCTTTCCAGACTCTGAACACAACTCCTAAAGACTCTGCGGAGCAAGTTTATTACCATCTTGATCACTTTTATTAACTGACAAGACTGCTCAGTACATCTGATCTCCCTCAGCAGACTGCAGCTCAGAGCCGAATGTGGTATTTAATATGTCATTTGCCTTCATCGGATATTTCTGATCTGGCTATCTCCTATACCCTTAGCTTTGGTTTAGATCATTGTTATGATTCTGCCTTTAAAGGCTGAGACACCACCTATTTGTAGAAGCCAAGGAGTCTTAATAAGCGTTGAGGTAGAACTTGGCCACTTACCCGTTGGAAATGGATTTCCCAGACATAGGGATTTTGTCTCTGATGGAAATCCTTGTGAGCTTTTGGAATGGCAAGCGAGTATAAAAGTTCTTCACTCGATCGTTCAGCACAACTGCACAGAGGGAAAAGAAATAAAATTTATTATACTTTTGCAAATATGGGGACAATGAATAAAACCCAGGCTGAACTTCCAGGAAGACGGCACATTAAACTAATACATTTGCTCCCAAGGCTCACTAGAATAAGACCTGGAATATTCTGTTTGGTTGGTTGGTTTTTTAGATAGGGTCCGTGTGTAGCCTAAGCTAACCTTGAATTCGATATGGAGCCAAGGATGTCTTTGAGCTTCTGATCCTCCTGCCTCCATCTTTCAAGTTCTAGGATTACAAGTATGAACCACTAGTAGGTACTTGGAATGGAACCCAGGGCTACACGCAAGGGACTCTTGTAGAGGCATTGGCCCATGGGGAAATGAGAATCAGTGAGAGATGAAACAGAAATCTCAGGATTTAGGAAGCCCATGGAGGAATGAACGTTGGCTCAAGAGACTAGGGAGGCAGGTTCTGCTCCCTTTGTGAAGCAACAAGAAGTGAACATGTATGCCTCTAGACCCCTGCATCTCCAGGGGAAAGGATAGCCTATATGTCCTTCCCACAAGGACAAAGATGGAAGATTTATTTCTGGGAGGGTCAGAAGAGAGGGTCCCTTGGTGTCCCTGGATAGTAGATACAAAAACCTCACAGTGAATTTGAGAGCATGATTTAGGCTTCCCAGAGACTCAAGACTCTCCTACCTTGCTAGTGTGTGTGCTCAGGACAAGTACTGTGAGATTCCTCTGACAAAGGGCCTAGGAATACTAAAGAAAGGATCCCACCAAGAGTGACTGGATCAGATTATACTAAGGAGAAACTCACAGCCAAGAAGCTCCCACCAAATAGTCAGAGCTGCTCCATAGCCCTGCAGCCTCTGATGTTTGGGGGAAGCCAAAGGCCCACAGATTTAGGAAGGGCCTTGGCAAAGAAGATGGAAGAAGAAATTACTGGGTGAAACAGGGTGAAAAAAATGACATCACCATCATGATGACAAAATGACATCATCAATGTCCTTGAAGAGAGAGAACAACTGTGGTGTCATAAAAGTCATGGTTTATGGGATCTCTATACCACACAGTTGCATGAAATCCTGATGCAAGTTCATCAATGGTGGCTCTGCCTAGGCAAGACCCCAGACCAGATCACTCGAAAGTTTCAGCCTGATGCCTTTCTCAATGGCTTCACATCTCTGAAGGGTCATGGATAATCTTAGATATATATAATCTTACATGTATATACATATACATACATGTTATATATATATATATATTAGTTTTTGAGATTATAATATAATTACATCATTTTCCCCTTCCTTTTCCTCCTTTTCTTCCTTCCAATCCCTTCCATGCATCCCTTCTTGCTCCCTTTAAAAAATTCATGGTCTCTTTTGTCTTTAATTGGGGTGTGTGTGTGTGTGTGTGTGTGTGTGTGTGTGTGCGTGCGCGCGCGCATGCACATGTGTGCTCGTGTACATCAAGAATATTACTTTTAAAGAGAAAAAGAAATTAACCTCACTGTTTCTGAACCTGCAGAGTGGTGTTCTATCAGATACCCAGCTCATGAAGGCCACAGTGCTTACCTTTCTTCCGGAAGAGGGCCTTTGGTTGGTGGGGCAGAATCTGACTGCAGTTCTTGGCATTAGATTCCAGGACATTGTCACAGACTTGGGCTTCTGGGTAGAGGGAGCAGGTGAAATACAAAGGTGTGGTCTCCGTTATGTCTGCAAGTTGACAGAAAGTGGATTCCTGGGCACACCCTAAAGGCAAGAAGACAGTCGGTGTTTAGTCCATGCAAGGCCGTAAGTGGGTAGAAACGTCTGGGGATTCTTCCAGTGCACTAGTTTGCTTTCTATTGCTGGGATAATTGCCATAACCACAAGTGGCCGGGGGAGGAAAGGGTTTATTTCACCTTGCAGCTTCCTGTCTATCAGGAAGGGAACTCAAGGCAGGAGCTGATGCAGAGGCCATGGAGGGTGATGCTCATTGGCTTACTCCCCATGCTTTGATCAGCCTGCTTTGTTTTACAACCCAGGACCACCTGCCCAGAGATGGCACCACCCACAATGGGCTGGGTTCTCCCACATCTATCATTAATCAAGAAAACGTCCCATAGACTTGCCTACCAGCCATCTGATGGAGGCATTTTCTTAATTGAGGTTTCTTTCCCTCAGCTGACCCTAACTTGTGTCAAGTTGGTAAAATCCTAATGCACCCATGATAGTCAGGAAGGCCTAAACAAAAACAATGGGGATCTATGAAGTGGGGAAACAGGTGTTATTGCGACTCGAGTCGAGGCAGAGCCAAAGTGAAATGAGAGGTCAGAAACAAAATCAGCAATACAGGAGACAACAGGATGAAAGCTCAGTGGCTCTACCCATGGTCTCTCAGAAGAATGGAGAGTCAGCATACCAGAGACCCAGGTCTTTGTATATGAACACTCTGTTCCCTGCATATGGCAGTCTTGCCAAAGATACATGTGAACTACTTTAATGAAAAGGTCATGGCTGATTCTGCTTTAGTTTTCATCCACAAAGTCAAATGTAAGTCCTAGAAATAATGAATATTCAACATTGGATGGATGGGTGGGTGGATGGATGGATGGATGGATGGATGGATGGATGGATGGATGGACAGATGGATGGATGGACAGATGGATGGATGGATGAGTGAATGCTAGGTTCTGGTTGCTGAGCAGATACTACCTTCACTGTGAGCTTCTTGAAGGCTGGGATTAAGCCCTGTAGCTGGATTTTTCTTTGAGTCATCAGCTCACAAAAAAACCGACATGGAGAATTATTATTAATTATGAAAGCTTGGACTATAGCTTAGGCTTGTTTCTAACTAGCTGTAACAACTTAAATTAACTCATTTCTATTCATCTATGTACTGCCACATGACTCATGGACTTTACCTCTTTTCTTGCATATCTTGCTCTCTCTGCATCTGGCTGACCACTCTGCCTTTCTTCCTTTTTGAGTCCTCTCTGTCCCCAGAAGTCCCACTTAACCTCTTCCTGTCTAGCTAATGGCCATTCTGCTCTTTATTAAATCAATCACAGTGACATATCTTCACATAGTGTAAAGGAATATTTGCAACAAAGCCCCATATCTATACTAAGAGTGTAGTGACCCCTAAGTTATGCCCATGAATTTGAACTTGTCTACATCTCAGGAGTTGTTGAACCAGTGTCTGGAAGAAGGCTTCCATCTAAGGATACTCACGAGAAAGACACCACAGTTTTGCCTGCTCTGCTGAAAACAGGTGTGTGAAGAGCCAGTTCTGCTGGCTGGGCAATGAGTGGCTTGCACTGACAATGACCTGGGTAGTGTCCACAGGGAGGAAAAGGTCTGTTGCCACATCTGAAAAAGAAGGAGAGGGTCAGCTCCCTTCACCTTTATCTCTACAGCAAGCATGAAACATACAGAAGCAGACTTGGGGACAGACCAGAGAAACTGCCAAAAACTTTCTTAGATGACCTGAGGTCGGAGCCTGGCTAGAAATGACGGGGTGTGGATCTGGTCAGACAAAAGGGGTTGAGAAGGTCTTAGGAAATTGTAAAATCATACAGTTGTGAAACCCAGAATTTTGGTTTGGAAGAAACCTTAGGAGCCTCCTGGTCTACCATTCTACCCTAGGCAGGGCTTTCTCCTGAGAATTCGGTCCACGCCTGGGTGGCCTCATGTGACATAGCTGAGCCAATCACAGCAGCCACATCACCAGGTTCTTCTCTCTGAAACTTTCAGCCAGTCAGCCACACTCCTGTTTGCTACATCATGCTGAAATTCAGTCTCTGAATCCAGCGCACAGTGGGCAGGTTGTCGTCCTGCAAAGGTGGGCTATGAAAGCAAGCTGGGTTCCCTCTTGCTGTCTTGAACCCCTTTGGTACCATCTATCATGTTATTGCACAGTGGAAGGCCCTTAACAGATGCAGCTTTTCAATCCTGGATTTGCCAGCCTTCAGAGTTAGGAGCCAAATACACGGTATTCATTATAAATGACCTAGTCTGAACTGTTGTTACTGCAGCACTGAGTAGGCTAAGACACTCTCCTTCCGCCCTCAGACTTCCCCTTTATCTCTCTCTACTTTTCTCTCCCTCCCATTCTTCCTGGTTCTTAGTGCCACCTTAGAGTAAAACTATAGTTTCTAGAGGCAAGGTGTTCTCACACCTTTCCCGTGCACAACCCCAACTCATGTATGGATGAACTCATCCCCTGCCTGCCATG
Organism: Peromyscus aztecus; assembly: GCA_902168405.1. Lineage (NCBI taxonomy): Eukaryota > Metazoa > Chordata > Mammalia > Rodentia > Cricetidae > Peromyscus > Peromyscus aztecus. Next base: position 4,544 of record CABHPQ010165748.1, on the reverse strand, counting down.
ACTCCTTACAGACTGCTCATTTTGGCAGGGTTGATAATTTCTGACAAATAGTAACATTTTTCTAGGCCCTACAGGGTTGACATTCTGGAGTTCTTGGCATGCTCTGTTAAATTCTGCTCTTTAAGCAGGCAATTTCTTCTGCTACAGTTCTTGTGTTTGTTTTTGCTTCTGCAACACTGGGAATGGGCAAGGAAGCCTCCTTACATTCTGTTCTTCTTGCCCATGTCAGGAGTCTCTGTATTGGTGAGTGGATAATTAGATTAGAGGCATAATTTGAGGTTTTGTGAGGCTCTCAGAGGTTCTCAACTTGTGGGTCACAACTCCCTTGGGCCATGTATCAGATATCCTGCATATCAGATATTTACATTACAGCACATTAAATACATTACAGTAGCAAAATTACAGGTATGAAGTAGCAACAAAGTAATTTTGTGGTTGAGGTACACCAAAACATGAGGAACTGTATTAAAGGGTCACAACATTATGAAGGTTGAGAATCACTGTTCCAAGGCTTCAGAATAAGAGGCCCATTCATTGATTAGACCTTGGATGCCACTATCTTGTCTCCATAGCCGAGACCCAACTGTTTAAACTCTTGAGAGTCAATACCTGCTTCTGATGGAGAGTTTACCCTTTGTACCAAGTTCCTTCCACATCCCATAGACTCTGGCCGAGACGCCATGTCAGAATCTAGGAAGAAGAAAATAAGATCACCAGTAATGATGAGGCAGCTACACAGCAATCCTCCCGTCCCACAACCAGGAAACCAACAAGAGGCAGGGACCAATCCAGCCATGGGGCCACGTTCCCTGGGCAAATGCTTCCTGAGGTTTACCCCAGCCCACTCAGGTGACAAAGGCAGTCTGTAGAAGTGAACTCCATCTCCCCAGAACCAAGCATTTCCTGCCTGCTCCATCTTTTGGAGGCTTTCCACATGGCATTCTTTTAGACTATGTGTCTCTTCTGATAATGAATGGGAGCCCTTCTGTTCCGTAGAAAGCATGCCCACAGAACATAGGTCTGCATTTCATTTCCCACTGGGAGCAGAGTACCTTGTGGATGGATACAAACTGGGGCCGAATCAAGGAAGCCACTGTCTGTCACCCCTGCTTCCCCACCTTGGAGCTCACCTTTCCAGAGGTAAACCTGCTGGAAGCTGGTAAAGGCGTCTTGAGTGACCTCCAAGAGTGTCAGACCTGCAGAGGATTGCCATTTGATGAGTCTGTTGGTGCTTGCTCTCACTGGTTACCCACATTTACAATTGTCTCATCACCCCCCAACCCACCCAAGATGTTCCTGGCTTAACTCTGTTCTCCACAGAGTCCCTCAAAGCCTCATGGAGTACCATTCCAACACTTGGGTACAAAAACGAATGCTGGTCAGACTTCGGAGATCCAGCTCAAGAAACCAAAAGACTAATGTGTGGAGGGTCACAAACCTACAACATGCGAGCATGACCAAAGCAGTTCAGAAATGGCTTAAAGAAAATAAGGTTTTCAGGAGGTCCCATTGTGGGTATTTCCTGACATCAAACACTGCTGAGATTCCGACCTCCTTAATGAAGCTGGATCAGCAGGGTAGGGGTAAGGTCACATGTCACCAAAGCTGATGTCCTCAGTTTGATTCCCCAGACCCCATATGGTAGAAGGAGAGAACTAACCCAGTCAAGTTGTCCTCTGACCTCACATGCACATGTTGGCATGTGTGCCCATGCAATATCCACATGCACACACAACATGAACAACACACACACACACACACACACACACACACACACATACGCACACCAAATACATAAATCAATAAATATAAAAACTATCTGGGGCTAGCAACTGAATGATGGCAATACTCTATAGACGTTATCTTCTAGATCCTTCACATCTGATACATATTTAATCACTGGCAACTTTTCTTACTTTTCTTACTTAATGTATTGTTAATGTTATTAACTAGTCTTTAAATTTTTTACTGGCACATATTCATTATATGTAGTGATGGGCTCTATAAATATATAAATTTATAAAAATGACATTTATCATCTACATTGACCGTGATAATGCTTCACATATCCTTTCCTTTTCCCCATTTCTCTCCCCTCCCCACTCCAGCTAGTTCCCTCTCTTCTCTGGCAAGTTCTCCTTCCCTGGCGCCACACTGGGTAAAGCTAGATTTCTCATACGCTCATGGTGGTGTTCCTCATTTTCCCCTGCACAGTCTCAGACAGAGTCCAGGTAGAAGTCCAGCACTCTCACCTGACACACACCCCTGATAGCTTGAGGGGGAAACGTCCTGTGTACACCTGCTGTGGGGTCAGACTGTACCAAATTATCTCTTGGTGATGTGTGAGTTGGTGGTGTATTTATTTGTTTATTTATTCTGGCTGTGGGCACCAGAAGTCAGCTGTAGATGGGTTAAGGGATCTCAGGACCTAGCTAGTTTCTAGAAACTGCATGGGGGGAGGGGGTTATTTGAGCATTGCCAGGTTGACAATCCTCAGTCTAAGAAGATGGCAAACTGCAGGTCTGTGCTTTAGTGATGCCCACACCCATCACCTCAGCTAGCTGGGAAGCTCCTTGGCCTTGACAATGGAAACTTTTGCAATCTTTGTACCCAGCACTTAGCCTGATATTTCCTGTGTGCCTGGTGGGTTTTTGTTGTGGAGGATACATCACAGGTCTATGGTGACATCGTGTGAAGACCGCCACCAACTCCTGGCTGGTCACACCATTCCTTCCTGATCCTTCTGCTCTTTTCGCCAGGAGACTTTCAATATCTCTCCTTTGCCATCTTTGAAGTAGGACTCGCTGTGAGCTGGCATTCTCACTGAGTCCAGGAGCAAGGCTTTGCAGTGACATCTGAGAGGAGGAATTCCCAGTTGTGGAATGTGCTGTGGGATGTTCTGTATGGCAAATGTGTTGCTAATAAAACACCGATTGGTCAGTGGCTAGGCAGGAAGTATAGGCGGGGCTAACAGAGAGAATTAAAAGAACAGGAAGGCAGAGGGAGTCACTGACTGTCTGCCAGCCACCGCCAGGACAAGCAGCATGTAAAGATGCCGGTAAGCCACGAGCCACGTGGCAAGGTATAGATTTATAGAAATGGATTGATATAAGCTATAAGAACAGTTAGCAAGAAGCCTGCCACGGCCATACAGTTTGTAAGCAATATAAGTCTCTGTGTTTACTTGATTGGGTCTGAGCGGCTGTGGGACTGGCAGGTGATAGAGATTTATCCTGACCATGGGCCAGGCAGGAAAACTCTAGCTACAAAAGATGCCAAAGAATTTGCTGCTTTCACCACACATGACTTGAAAGCATTTTCTGCTGTCAGGAAATCAGATGTGATACCACCGTAGTTGAAAGTGGCCCTAGGGGGCATGGTGGGGAGTGTGCACAATAACTTGGGGGTTCAAAAGTTGAGCCATAGTTATGGTATTAGTGAGCAGTACAAAACATTCTGTTCTGAAGTGCACTATCTGGGTCAAGTTTGCCTCAGCAGGTGATGCAAAGGATCATGAAAACTATAATGCAAATTGGACTTTGGTGAGCTTCCTGTTTGAAGTTCAGGGATTCTACTGAGCTGTAGTTTCCTACAAATGGGAGCCTACTCACATTAGCTTTCCAATACAGATCTAAGCCTGCCTTACCCAGGCCCAGGTCTCTGCTGGACTCAATTCTGACATCAGCAGTTTGCTGAGAAACAGAAGCAATCCACCCTAGTGAGGGTTGCCAGGGGACACACAGGTAAAAGACCAGATAGTTGGAACTTGGAAAACAAAGCCGTTTTCTTGCTGCCTGTATAGCATGCTGGCATTTCGTTCCACAGTATAAAGTGTTCACACTTCACAAAGGGGCACCCTGAGGCTTGGGGTGGCTAAGTGCTTGAAGAAGATTACAGAACTATGGGGAGAATTTGAGGCTCAACCAAAGGAATGTGGAATGCAAACAATCCGTGCAGCACCTTGCCTCTGTGTGCCTCCTGCCATGCCTCCTTCAACCCTCCAAGCAGTCCCCAGGACCGTCGTCATAATTCTCTTTCGAACTGGAAAGACTGTGGCCTGGGCAGGCCCAGCACTGAACAAGCATTCACAGTGGGGGTTGGTTCGTGGCTCTGCCAGCTCTACGATTCAACTAGCCTCTGAAACTGTGAAATGAGAAGGAAGGGGCTGACCCTCAGTGAACTTGGACGGAGATAGAGTTTGTTGTTTTTGTTTGAAAAGATGCTTCATTAAAAGGGACATCAGGGCAGCTTGAGTTATGCCCCTGGGATTATAAACCAAAGGTTGTCTCATACACAGATTGATCAGAAGGCTACCACCTCAATAAGAAAGCCCTAGAAAACACACACACACACACACACACACACACACACACACACACACACACGCACGCACGCACACACGCACGCACGCACACACGCACTGTATTGAAAACCCCAAAGCTAGGCTGGAGAGATTTCTCAGTTGATAAATCACTTGCCAGTCACAAATGTGAGGACCTGAGTTCAATCCTTAAAACCCATTTTAAAAGCCAGGGAAATACTTG
>CABHPQ010165747.1:0-10775 GCA_902168405.1 Peromyscus aztecus | reverse complement strand
TTCTGGTTGATCCTGAAGTGTTACCAGGGCTCTTTCAGCCACTCACTCCTTCAATAAATTATCAAGGATCAACTACTTAGTAAACATCATTCTGGATCCAGATACTGGTGTCAATGGTAAACAAAACACCGGAAGTCCCTGCTCTCAAGGAGGTAACATGCTATCAGGTTACTTCCAACTAGGGAACCTACCCTTCAGGGACCTCTGACATTGTTACAACAGCACTGTACGTTCCCCAGAGAGGTTATAGCTCTCATCAGATTCTCAAATAAGCCGTGACTAGTAAGAAGTCATCTGCAATGAGCCTGCTGTGGTACCTTACAGCTGTAACCCTGGTCCTGGGAAGCTAAGGCAAAAGAATTGCTGTGTGTTCTAGGTCAGCCTGGGCTAAACAGTGAGGCCTTGACTAGGGCTGGAGAGATGCTGTTAAAAGCACTGGATGCTCTTCCAGGGAACCCAGGTCCGATTCCCAGCACCCACAGGGTGCTCACAACCATCTGTAACTCCAGTTTCTGGGGATCTGACACCCTCCTTCTGGCCTGCCTCATGTGGTACAGAGGTATATGTGCAGGCGAAACACCCATACATATAAAACAAAAATAAATAAATCTTTTAAAAAGTGAGACCCTGGCCAAAACCAAACATAAAACCCAAACAAATAAGTGAATGAATACAATTTAAACGTTTAAAAAAACTAGAAAATCCATTGCAGTCCATCTCCCTAAGGCTCTCCTCATGACGGATATACAGGCAGCTCCCAAAGAGAGCAGAGCAGAGAGCTGAGAGGACCCACAAAGTGGCCACTAGTCACAAATGATCGTGCGATTTTCAATTAATTAGAAATGCAGTCCTCAGCTGCCCTTTAGATATTCAATATCCATATGACTAGTGGTTTCTGGAGTGAGCAGTCCAGAACACTTGCCTTCTCCTAGGGAGCCTTACTAGACAGTATTTGTGTAAGAAGTTTTCAGTTCAAAGCCAGGACTGGAATTCTAGCTCTGCCACCTGGGTTCTGAGCAACACAGAGGAGCAAACCTAAGTCCTCTGTATGTTCCCATCGCCCTGTGTGTTCAGATGTAAGTTAATAAGACTCCTTACAAAGACTGAGTCACCTGATTAACATAAGCATTTAACCAAAGGATTGGCAATCAGTAAATAAACATCCAACAAATGGCCACAACCCTTGTATTTATTATCATAGAGCACTGAGCTCCTAACATCCAACAGGACTCTCACAGTGAGGAGCAGGTCCATTTCTGACTTCAGTGTCCTTTCCCTCTCTTTGGGCTTCACTATGAGATTCACATAAACTGGAAGTACACCTACCTCCCATCGCTCTACACCAAGGCTGACAGACGCCACTCCCTTCGCTCTCCCAAATCCCCATTGCCTACTCGTCCCTCCTCTGGCTGCTCAGATCCTTCTCTCATCGCTCCACACCCAGACTGCTTGAATAGGCTCCCAACTGCCTTTCCTGTTGCCAGTCTGGGCCCCTCTCCAGTCCACCCTCCACAGTGACACAGTGCTCTCCCGGACAGGGTGACTCCATTACTTCAGGTCACTCCCTGGCTTAAAATCATGGGGCTAGCCCAGGGATATAGTTCACTGGTTAGAGACCTTGCCTAGTATGCTCAGGGCTCTGGGTTTGATTCCAAGAAGCCCAGGAGGAGCACACACACACACACACACACACACACACACACACACACACACACATCCTTGGGGTTTCCCATAATTTTGGAGGAGCAAAGTTCACACTCTTATTTTCTTTTCCATACTCTTATTTTAACAAGAAAAGCCTCCCAGCCTGATGCTGGTGCACTTCCCAGCTCCCTCATCTACAGCTAGCTCCACTCCAGCCGTGCTTCTTGTCTGCCTTTGAATCCACTCCTTTTCTGGCCCTGTCATATCCTCTCTCTACTTCTTTCTTTCACCCAGTAAACCCAGTAATCCCTGCCCTGGGGCACAAATGGCCTAAGGATTGAGACTCAGACTCTAGTGTTTACTGCCTGTATTCAGATATTTGGTTTTTTTTTTTGGGGGGGGGGGGGGTTCAGGACAGAATTTCTCTATGTAGACTTGGCTGTCTTGGAACTCACTTTGTAGACTAGGCTAGCCTGAACTCACAGAGATTCTCCTGACTCTGCCTTCCGAGTGCTGGGATTAAGACAGCTGCCACCACCGCATGGCCTGTACTAAAATCTTAACTCTTCCGCTCAGGGCACTCAATTTCAACCCTCATAAGACATTCCACATTATAAAGTAACTTCTGCATTATTGGGATGTTATAGGAGTTAAAACCCCCAAGATAGGCTGGCATTGAGTAGACATACTATGTCTGTAGATACTATGTCTCCATTATTCTTCAAAATTAGTAGCTTCAGGAAGGAAGTCTTCCTGATGGTTATCATCTCCACTCTAGCATGCATCAGCCTGAAATGGCCTTTTCCGTATTTGTCACACTTGGATGGATTCTAATGAGTAATTTGCTTCCCAGCCAGCATAGTGTCACATATAGGTAATTCCAGCACTTGGGAGGCCGAGGTAAGAAGAGATCGAGTTTGAGGATAGCTAGGGCTACATAGCAAGACCTTGTCTCAAAACTATATGATAATAATAATTTCACTTCACTAGATTTTCTACCTGTAACTACAAATTATTTGAAATTAAAGGTCCCATTTTAATTGTAATTTCTTTCCTAAGTGCCTAGCACATAGTAGTAGGTGTACAACTATGTCAAAGACGTGAATGAGCGACTTTTCTCTCTTGTACTTAAAAAGGTCTTTAATCCCACCAGCCGGTCCAAAAAGACTCCCTTTTGAGAGCTCTCAAATCAGCAGATTGTGTACTTTCCTTCTTGTTCCTCAACATTTTCCAAATGCCAGTGTTGAAAGGACCCCAGTCAACATTCCAGGACATGGAAGGGGTCATCCATGACCTTTGCTTCAAGAATGGAAGCCCTGATGCTGAGATCTGGAAATGCCAACTAGAACGAGACAGACGTATGTCCCCCCACTACACCCCCCAAATTAAAAGGGCATCACAACAAAACCACCAGCTACCTCCTAATGCCAACCCTCTTCTGTCCTACCCGCATCCCAGAGACATGATTTCTCTCTCAGTCATTAAAGGTAAGGAACTGTATTTCAGGCTTAAGACAGCTTTCATCAAAAGATGGGCAAGAAAGACTGAGGTTCTTCAAGTACCCACTGTGAGCAAAAGTTGGCAGTGGGCTGAGACTCCTACTGTTAGCTTCTCTTACAGAATTATGAGTTTCAAATCTCCATGCCAGTCTTAGTCGTCACAAATACAGATAATTACACTATGGCTGGGGAAACAATAGCTATTCTGTCCAATGCCTTGTTCTATGCTATTTTTTAATGAAGAGTAAAGAACTCTTCAGCCACAATAAAATTCTAGACCTCTGGCCCCACACAATTAAAAGAATTATACTTACCCCATTACATTCCTGGAATGGGTTCTGAGAACCGGGCAAGTGAGTTAGTCTCAGCTCCGACTCCCTCCAGCTGCTCTTAGCTGAAGCAGCACATGGCTTCCCCCCCTTGTTTCCAACATCCTAGCTGCCGCTTTGGCCTCAGTGACTACTTAGCTGAATCTGAGGTACTCTCTCGAAAGAGTGAATGCAAATGAACCAGGTCACTCAGAGGTAAATCTTTCACTCAGGAAGTAATGCGGTCAACCAAGTCCTTTCTCAGAACTTGAAGTCTGTGAGGATTGGTCAAGCCTCTGGACAGCGGGCCTCATAAACCTTTTTGCCCCCACAGATGTCTCTCCCCTTCCTGCTCTTAACATCCTGGGCTCCCTCCCGGGCTGCAGCAAAGCCCTTGCTTCCCTAAGCCTGGACAGTCCTGTCATGGGAGGAAGACACTGCAGAAACGCTGCAGGAACGGCTCAAAACTGAAGCAAGCAGGAGCCACAGTGCGCACAGACACCTCACAACCTTCCTCTGAGACTCTAATCCCCCAGCTCCCTAACGTAAAAACGGAGTTCAAGCTGCTTTTCCATTCAGTTCCTGTTACGAGAGTATGACACAACACACAAGCGCTGCGTGTCTGTCACCTACAACACCCTAGCTTCTCCACATCAAAAATCCTTAGACTGTATCCCCAGCTGCCATGTTAAGGAAGATACGCCTAACTGTTATTTGGTTCTAATTAATTTGCATACATGTTGTGTTTCTAGTCAAGGATATCTAACTACCATCCAGAAACTCAAGGGCAGCATCAAAGAGCATGCCTTCGCACAACAGGTTGAGAAAATGCAAAGAAACCTAACCTGGGTTGTTGTGTGTTGTGGTTAACATACGAGATGTTCCTCATGTTTCAAACACTAAGTTACCAGCCATTAGACTATTTGGGGAAGCTGTGGGTACTTTAGGACAAGAGACTTAGAGAGAGGAAGCAGGTAGAGGCAGGTACCCCGAGGCTGTATGTTCCAGATCACTTCCTGTTGTCTTCTCGGCTGCAGGTCTACCGTAACGTGGACAGTGTCTGCCACACGCTCCTGCTGCCAAGGTGTTCAGCCTCACTCTGGGTCAGAAATACAGAGTCCATTTACCATACGCTGAATTCTCTGGAACCATGAATTTAAATAAATCTTTGAATTGTTAAGCTTTTTTTTAAAAAAATTGTTATTATTGTATGTGTTTGGCATATCTATGTATGACCTGTGTGGGGACGTGCATGAAATGGGGTGTGTATGACATATGTGAGGGCATGCGTGTGTGACATGCATGTGCAGATCAAAAGACAACTGTGTGAAGCTGACTCTCTCCTTCTGTCCAACAATCAATGGGTCCCAACAATCAAATTCAAGTCTCCAGGCTTGTGTGGCAAGCACCTTTGCCCACTGAACCACCCCACGGTGGTCCCTTGGGTTTTGACAGATGCTTCTCTGCTATGACACCCAAAGTAACGAATACCTCTTGCTGTACAAGAACGTTTGTGTGGTTGCAGTCAGGCTCTGGAAATATAAACGACCGGAAAGCCCTCCTTCCTCCCTCCAGAAACCAACTTCGTAACCAATACACGATTTGCTATTGGCTTGATCTCCTCATGGCTTCTCATCTTCTACCTGCTTCTGAAGAGCTGAGTTCTTCCCAGTCTCTTCCTCCTCCCACATCACGCATCCAGTCTATCCGCCTCACCCAAACATACAACTGCTCACTCCCTAACCTGTATCCCCAGCTCTGGTTCCCTGTAGCCGGTGGTTTCTATCACCAAAACCTGTCTCCCCTGGCTCCTCCAGCAACATGTACAAAACAATGCCCTTCACCATCACTTCTCCTAAGCAGCTCATAGCAGCCTGCTTAAGGCCAGTTACCTTCATCCTCTTCCATCAACTCAGTGGTCCAAACGAGGAAACTCAGAGACACTGTCACCTCCAATCTGTCACTGCTAAGTTCCTCCTGCCTCTGAACTGCCTTTGCACCCATCCTCTCTTCTCTGTCCCTAACACTCCAGCCCAAGGACCAGCCACACTGGCTGCATCACTTCAAGACTGTTTCATAAATAGGTTCCTATCTCCTGGCTCATCCTGGATTCTGACCCAAGGGATCCCAACTACAGCAGGAATGGGGTGTTTTATTGCTGTTTTGTTTTGGGTTTTGGCAGTTTGTTTTTTTTTTTTTTTTTTTTTTTTTGTTGCAGGGAAGGGTTTTGAAGAGGCAAATCTCGGGTCTGTACATGACTGATTCTCACTCTGTTGGGAGGGACCTTTCACTTCCTTAACTACTGATAAATGTTTGCAAACCAGACTGGATTCACTGATTTGAATCATCTGCTAATTTCTGTGGTGTAAATACTTTCACCATGGTTAGTTTCTCATGTCACTGAAATCAGTATTGGGAAATGAAAAGCACAATCAACTTTTGATAGCTGACATTAGCTCACCACAAAACATGAATATGCCCAGACTATTTCCTATAACCTTCTAAAATGGCTTTAAAAACAAACAAATAAGCCAGATGTAGTGATGCACGCCTGTAATCTCAGCACTCGGAGGGGATCTTGACTCTGACTTCAAGGCCAGCCTGGTCTACATAGTGAGCTCCAGGACAGCCAGAGCTACATAGAGAGACCCTGTCTTGAAAAACAAACAAACAAACAAACAATAAGGCAACTTTAGACATTCCTCTTTCCAGGCTCATATCATCTTTTAAATTATATTTTTATTTATTTTGTATATGTCATAAAATACTTTTGTGTAGCAGACAAGTGGAGGTCAGAAGACTTGCAGACTTGCAGGAGTGAGTCCCAGGGATGGCAGCAAGTGTCTGAGCCATCTCAGCAGCCCAAGGGAGGCTATATGTGATTAACACACACTATTTGCATGGATGGAAATATTAATATGCATAAACATATTATATGTTGTATTTTAAAACAATATATAGTGTCTTGGTTTGTTTTTCCTTTTCTGTCTTTCTTTCTTTGGGGAGGGTAGGTTTATTTATTTTTAATTATATACATGTTGAGGGGAGCTGTTTATGTGAGTTCAGGTGCCCTTGGAGGCCAGAGGCATTGGATTCCCCTGGAGCTGGAGTTAAAGGCAGTTTGGAGCCACCTAATGAAAGTGCTGGGAACCAAACTCAGGTCCTCTGCAAGAACAGCAGTTGTGCTTAACCACTAAGCAATCTCTCCAGCCCTCCTCCCCACCTTGTTTTTTGAGACACAATACCTTAAAGGTTCTAGGTAGCCAAGGATATCCTTAGACTTTAGATCCCACTACCTCTGCCTCCCAAGTGTCGGGGTTTCAAGTATGTGCTGTCATGCTTGACCCAATGTTAATTTTTAAAAAGTGAAAAAAATATATGCTGGTCTACATTTTAAGGAAAAAAAAAAAGACTTTAGGAGGATGCAGGACATGTCTAAGATTAAACTATGCATGAGCTAGAAAGTAAGGGTTTCAATCCAAGGCTTCTGCCCCTGAATTTTCTGTCCTTTTGCCTTGAGCTCACTACGATATTGAACCCCAGTGTCCACATGGAACCTCAAGACGTGGGCCTCAGAAATGACCTCACTGATTAAACTGGGGACAGATCTGATCTCTGGTTAAGGACGGGGGACTCCAAAGGGCTTGGACATTCATTTTGCTGTGTTGATCGAGACAGAAGACGCAAGATCATCATCTCGGAGTCCAAAACAGCAGAGGCCTTGACACAGAAGTAATAAGAACCTTCCTTCAGTGACCACTGCAAGACAGTTTGCTAGGTGATATCACCACGGAGGTCACTAGATCACAGGTGAAGAAAATCTTGTACTTAAGAGCAGATGTAGCTCATCAACCAGCTGGGATGGCGAGTGGGGGTGGGACACAGCCTACGGGCAAGCCAAATAAGGAAGAATAATGAGACAGAGGCCAGAGCAGGAGATCCAGGGCTCCAGTGACTTCTAGGAGGCCAATGAAGGGTTGGCCTACAGCCCCAAAAGAAGTCTGGAGACCACAGAGGCCGGTATCATGCCAGTGAGGCATGAGGGCAGGACTCACAGGAGCCAGGACAGCTGTGGAATTCTTGTGCCCTGCTGGCTGACCTCTTCACAAAAACAAGCCCAGGGAACAGTCCCAGCCCAGTGCCAGCTTCATTCCACCGCCAGCAACACTCAGGAGCTTGACTCAGGAGCCAGCCTGGAGTAGATGGGCAGCTGATTGCCCCAGAACAACACTGAACTACCACAAGAGCATTTTAGCAGACGCCTGAGCCCCCAGAACACTCTCAATAGACCACACTCTGTTAACAATACATGTTTTCACCTTTGCTGCTGCGACTTCTCAGCATTAACCTTGTTACCCACTGCGGGTGCCCCTCTGGTTTAACTTCGGAAAAGGCTTAAAATATGGGGCTGGGGAGGTGATTCAGTCAACCAAGTGCTTTTGGGGTGAGCATGAGAAGCTGAGTTCAGCTCCCCAGCACCCATAGAAAAGCTGGGGAATCCCTGCACTGAGGAGGCAGAGACATGAGGATCCCGAGGGCTTGGCAGTCTAGTCTGATCAGTGAGTGTCAGGTTCAGTGACAAACTCTCTCTGAAGGGGGACAAAAGGGTGAAGTATCATCGAGGAAGATTTATGACATTAATCTGTGGCCTCTACATGCACACACACATGGACCAGCACACAGGAACACATATATTGCACATGCAATACACACATGCCAAGCCTGAATATATGTGAATCATGAAAGGTCACAAGGTTGGAAAGATTGTAAAGCTTTGAGCCCTGCCTCAGAAAGCCAAGGACAGAGGAACCCAAAAGAGGCCCCTGCTGAAGCATCTATAAAGAAGGGCCAGTTCTTGGGACCTAGAGGACAAGAAAGTGGGAGGGTGACATGTCACAGACTAATTGTTCCAGGGACCACCGGCCTCGGGGACAAACAGCCTGCAAGCTTTTCTACATTCCAGAAAGAAACCCCTCAGTTCCCTGCTTCCCCTTTCTGACCCACTCTTTCCGACTCAGCCCAACTTCATTTGCCCTTAGCACCAGGAAAAAACAAAACAAACAAACAAACAAAAACCTGGCTTATAGGAAAACTGTTACCTTGTTTTTCAATTGGAAGAAATAAAAACGGTCCTAACCACAAACTCTGATCATGTTCTAACTGACATGGGGCCCTCAGGGCCAGGAAAGAAAGAGCACCATGGAATGGACCTGCAGGCAGGAGGAAGAGAGTCACGGCTGACCTGTCCTGTCTGCCACTTTCCACACAATGGATGCCTTGTGAAGCATTTGGGAGTTTGGTGGTGGTAGCAACTGTGGTAGTTTATTCCAGATCCTGGCTGGTCTAGAACTCATGAGCCCCATACCTCAGACTCAATGTGGGGTTACAGTCTTGCCTCGCCACATCCTGCTCCAGTCTAGCATTCTGACAACTTTTGTTTTCTTGTGTTTTTATTTTTTATTTTTTGTTTTGTTTTTGTCTTGAAAAAGGGTCTCCGTATGTACCACAAGCTGGACTTGAACTTACTATGTACTGAATTCCTGATCCTCCTGCCTCCACCTTCCAAAGACTGGGATTATAGGTGTGTATCACCATGCTTGGATCACTTTGAAAACTCTCTCTCTCTCTCTCTCTCTCTCTCTCTCTCTCAATCAATCAACAAACTTATTACATTTTAAGTGCATGCGCCCGTGTGTGTGTGTGTGTGTGTGTGTGTGTGTGTGTATGGGGGGGCGTGGCAAGGTATGCGCTCAGGCTACACTCATCTTAATGGCCCCACTGTGACAACTTTCAAATAAGCCATTTATATCATGCATGTTACTAACACGGAGGTGGCAGGTATTGGAAAACTTGGAAGACTGAACAAAGCAAAGACAAGTTGAATCACCCACAAATCTTTTATTTAGGGTTTGAATAATTTAGTGAAACACACACATATACAATATCACACTCCTAACCACACATCCAACTAACCCTTTCTCCTCCTTTGCATTTTTGAGACTGGCTTCACTGTAGCTCAGGCTACCCTGGGACCCACTTTGTAAACTAAATTTCAAATCCCTCCAGTCCTGCCTCTGGCCCTAATTTTGGTGATTGTGGCTCTTTCCCTGCCGGCTCCACACACAAAAAAAGCCACACTTTTTGCATGATGGCCTGAACTCAGAGGAAAGATGAGACGCAAGCATGGGATGGGCCAGAGGTTGGGCAAAAGTCAAAGACACAGTCCGAAGAGGCTGCCCTCCAGGGTCTAAACCTGAACACACGACGCAGGCTCTGGTGGCTCAGACTTGAAGTCTCAGCCCAGAAAGAGGAGGCAGAAAGACCGCTGTGAAATTAGGCCAGCCCAGGCTACAAAGTGAGACTCGGTCTCAAAAACAACCACAATTTTTTAAAAAGGAATTCAAATCTAGAAGATAACTATGAAAAAAAAAAAACCCTAAAAGTTCATGTCCCTCAGGAAGGAGAAAGTAACATAGACTGAGTACCTACCATAATAATTTTTCACATAGAATTTCAATGGAAAGTCACGGGTTAGGAGGGTAGGTTGGTTTTGTTGCTGTTTTGGCTTTTGAGATGGAATTTTATGTTGTCTAGGCTAGTCTCAAATCTACTAGCCTTGAACTCCTGGTTCTCCAGCCTACACCTCTCAAATGTTGAAATTCCAGACTTGTGCCACCACATCAGGCTAAAGGTCACTCCTTGAGGAAAATAATTCTCTTATTCAAATTCAATTTCTATTCTTTTCCGTGATTTCTTTGTACTAAGAATCCTACAGCCAAATACTCCAGTCTTTCTTAATGCAAATGGTCTTCGATGAATGTAACTTCCCCATCTTCCTCATCCAGCATCTCCTGCTCAGGCCTTTCCACATGCAAGGTAGACAATTGCATGGTGGTACTCAAACCAAATCCATCATGCAGTATTACCAAAACATTCCATGTTAAGCCTGCCATGCTGAGAACGTTGAGGTTCCTTCCCACACTCACTGACTGAGGAGATCTGACTCATGGACAAAGGAAAGTTCCAAGAGCATAAGGGTCAAGTGTCAGAAGAATATCCTCCCCAGACATCATTTCCCAACCAGAAGTACCTAGTGGAACACATCCCTATCATAAGCAATGAGAAATTTCCTGATATTTTTTACACTTCCCAGGCTGAGTGGCCAGCAGAAGAAAGGGAACATCTTGACCCTTTGAATGACAGGGATGTGTTCCACTTTCAGCTGTGGACATGTCTGCAGAGGTGGGGTAGTTTAAGCTGCACATAGGTACTTCTGGTTGGGAAATGGTGTCTGGGGAGGATATTCTTCTGACACTTGACCCTT
>CABHPQ010165746.1:0-24058 GCA_902168405.1 Peromyscus aztecus | reverse complement strand
CCTTTTGAAACAAAGGTAGGATTGCAAGATGGTTACAACAACTTTTTGAAACAAAGACATGATTGCCATTCCTGGAACAAGCAGTTCAGAACCATTTGTAATTAAAAAGGTTATAAAGGCCAATCCTTGAAAAACGGGTTTAATCATAAACAGGAATGAACCTGGTTTGTCTTTATTGTAAGATGGCTTTTAAGCCTAAGATGGAGGCAGGCTGATTCTTCACAGTCTCATATCCCAAGCAGGTCCCAAACCCACTCTGTATTCAAGGATGCCTTGCATGGTCTCACTATGTAGCCAGACTGGCAGAATACTCCTCATCCTCCTGCCTTAACAACTCCCAAATGCTGGGGAGTCAGGTAAAATGCCAAGGAAAGTCATGGGGACATAAGGAGGGAAAAAGATCACTTTAAGCAGGATGGTGGTCTCATATGCCTTTAATCCTAGCACTGGGGAGGCAGAGGCAGGGTCAGTGTGAGTTCAAGCTACAGAGTGAGTTCTAGGACAGCCAGGACGCACAGAGAAACCCTGTCTCAAGTAGCAAAACAAAAAGAGAGAGTGAGAATCCTGATTTTAGAATCAGGATTCCAGCACAATTTACATTTGCTGTGAATGTTGCCAACATAAAGACAATATTTCCTCTTAAACTTATTATTTGGTTTTGGTTTGGTGTTATTGTTGTTGTTGGGGTTTTTTTTGTTTGGTTTTTTGTTTGGTTTTTTGTTTTCTGTTTTGAGTTTTTTTCGTCTTCTTTTTGAGACAGGGTCTTTATGTACCCTTTGCGGCAGACCAGGCTGGGCTTGAACTCACAGATATATACCTGCCTCAGCCTCCCAGTACTGAGATTAAAGGCCTATGCCACCACACCTGCCTGGTTTTTTTTGTTTTTTGTTTTTGTTTTTAATAATTTAAAATTACATTTAAAAATGTGTTTCATATTTGTTTGTGGGTACTTGAGTGTTGCAGAATACATACGGAGGTCAAAGAACAACTTCTGAGAGTTGGTTCTTTCCTCCACACAATGAGTCCGGGGATCCAACTCAGGTCACCAGACTCATCACCAAGCACTTTTTTTTTTAAAGATTTTTTTTATTTTTAAATTTATGTATGTGTGTGTAATTATGTAGTGTGTACAGGTGCTTGTGTAGGCCAACAGTGTCAGAACCTCTTGGAGCTGGAGTTGGAGGTAGTTGCACACTGCTTATGTAAGTGCTGGAAGTTGAACTCAGGTCCCCTGGCAGAACAGCCCATGCTCTAAACCACCGAGCCATCTTTCCAGCAGGTCACCAAGCACTTTTGCCAGCTAAACCATTTCACTGGTCCCTAATATTTCTTTTGAGGAGAAATATTTTTGAATAGGAGTGGTAAGGCCTTGGATAGATGCACTCCTCATCCAGAAGTTTTCCAGGAATCTCCTAAGACGATGACCTTTGTTTACAGTAAAGATGATGCTGTCCTAATTTCCTACATCCTTGTGATCTAAGGGTCTAATTATCCCTTGTAAACCTGTCCAGCAGGTGTCAGGAACCACGGGACCACTTGTAGTCACTTTAAAATTCCTTAGCAAACCTTTGAGTAATTTCAGAAGTCACCTATATGTGACTGTTGTGTAGACAGAAGGAGTGGTAACACTTGCTTTTAATGCCAGGTACTCTTGGGGGGCTGAGGCTGGTGAATTCCAGGGTGTTTAAAACCAGTCTGGTCTACATAGTGAGTTTCAAGACAACCAGGGCAACATAGTAAGACCCTGCCTAAAAAATAAGAAAAAACTACAAACTCAAGTATCCTCTGGAAGCCCACACCTCACTTGAGTTTGTCTCATTCTTTCTCAGGATGCCTTTGACTCCTGTTCTTAAATCTGTTAAGAATGTATTTTAATAAAGCCCAGCTTTTCCCCCATATGGGCTTGTTCTGATATTCAAATAAAGCCAAGGATTCAGCTTTACTTGAGTGGTAGTGCCTGGGGAAAAGTCCCCAGGCTAATATTAGAGCTGTTGGCCAAGCTAACACCCACTTACCCTTTGAAGTTCAGCTTCTTCCAGAAGCCTTACTCCCTACTTCTGACTCTGTCAATTCTAGACGCTTCCTTAGCACATTGTTTTTCCAAGCTTTTTTTAGACTTATAATTAGTTGATTAGTTGTTGGATCTTTCATTTGGTGAATATTGTCTACTGTGTACCCAACTACCGTTGTAGGCATTATGGTGTCAGCAGTGGACAAATACACAAAGTCTTTGTTTCCTTCGAATTTACCAAGATAACAGTGGTGTGAAAATAGAAATGAAATGTGCAGCATGTCAGGTGATGAGAAATGAAGTGAAACACCAATGTAGATGGGGAAGATAGCTCTGTGGGTAAAGTGATTACCGTGAAAGGACCCACATAAACTCTAACACCCATATGAACACTGGACACAGAAGCACAAGCATGATGTCATCCCAGCATTGAGGTAAAGACCACAGCCATCCTAGGACTTGCTGGCCAGCTGCCAAGCCAAATCTGTGAACTCTAGGTTCAGAGAAACCCTGTCTCAGAAAATGAGCTGGAGAGCAAGTGGAGAAGAGACTGGACATGGCTCGTTGGTCAAGAGTGTGCTTTGCTCTTGCAGAGGATCTGAGTTCAGTTTCTAGCACCTACATCTGGTGGTTCACAACCTCCTAGAACTCCAGCTGCAGGGGGATATAATGCCTCTGGCTTCCACAGGCACCTGCGTTCATATGCACAGACACATAATTAAAAATAAGATAGCCGGGCAGTGGTGACTAATCACCTTTAATCCCAGCACTGGGGAGGCAGAGCAGGAGGCTCTCTGAGTTCAAGTCCAGCCTAGTCTACAAAGCAAGTTCCAGGACAGCTAGGGCTACACAGAGAAACCCTGTCTCAAAAAACCAAAATTTAAAAAAAAAAAAATTTAATAAAAATTTTTAAATTTTCTGTTCATGACTGTTTTGCTTATGTGCATATGTGTATCATAGTGCATGCCTGGTGCCTAGAGGTCAGAAGGTCTGACCCCTGGCACTGGAGTTATGGCTGGTTGTGAACCCTGTGTGGATGCTAGGAACCAAACCCAGATCCTCCACAAGAGCAGCAAGTGCTCTTAACCCTCATTCTAGCCTTATAAAAAAAATTTATAAAATTACATTTATTTCTGCTAGGTATGGTGGCATATGCCTTCAATCCCAGCACTCCGCAGGCAAGAAGCAGATGTATCTTTGAGTTGGAGTCCAGCCTGGTCTATGTACTGAGTTACACACCAGCCGGAGCAGAGCTATGTAGTGAGACCTTGCCTCCCTCCCCATTTTTTTTGTAAAATAAAAGTAAATAAAATTAATTTACTTTTATTTGGGGCAGGAGGCACTATGACAGCAGTTCTCAGCCTGTGGGTTGTGACCCCTTTAGGGTTTGAATGACCTTTTCATAGGGCCACATTTCAGATACATACATTATGATTCATAACAGTAGCAAAATTACAATTTTGAAGTAGCAACAGAATAATTTTTATTTTTTGGTTTTTCAAGAGAAGGTTTCTCTGTGTAGCTTTGGAGCCTGTCCAGGTTCTCGCTCTGTAGACCAGGCTGGCCTCAAACTCAGAGATCCTCCTGGCACTGCCTCCCGAGTGCTGGAATTAAAGGTGTGCGCCACCACCTCCAGGTTCAACGGAATAATTTTATGGTTGGGGTCACCACAACATGAGGAACTGTATTAAAGGGTCAATTGCACTATGGTATACAAGTGAAAGTCAGGACAACTTGAAGGAGTCATTTTTTTCCTTCCACTGTGTAAACACTCAGTGGCCCTTTTGAAACATTTTTAATGTGTAGGTCAGAGGACAATTTTGAGGAGTCGGTTCTCTACCAGGCTTCTGGGAATCAAACTCAAGGTTGTCGGGATTGCAAGGCAGGTAATGTAACCAGCTGAGCCACCTTGCAGGCCCTTCCCTTTGGTTTCTTATGCATCCTCTGAATACAGGGAATGTCTTTTCCTGGGGCTCCTGCCAATGCTGGCAGACAGTGCTCACTCATAATTGCAGAGTGACTTATCACAGGCCAGAGACCTAAGAACAGGAACCACAGCTTCCTCTGTTTTCTTGCTAGGCAGCTCATCCAACATGCACTTCCTGAAGATAAACTGAGCACTAGATGCCAGCCTTTACAGCACAAGTTCAATCTTCCTAATGCTGTGACCCTTACACTTCCTCATGTTGTGCTGACCTCCAACCATAACATTCATTTTTTTTGCTACCTTATAATTTTGCTACTGTTATGAATCATAATGTAAATATCTGATATACAGGATATGTAATGTGGCCGGTATGGGGGTCATGACCCACAGGTTGAGAAAGGACAAAGATGAAATGTAGCCTTAGGGAAAGGTTTTGTCCAATGAGATTATAAATCCAGTGACATTGCAGACCTGGGCTCAGACTGTAGGCCAAGGTGGCCAGCTGTTTAGGATTGGATTTAATTGGGAAGAAAACTCCAAATAACAGCCATCATGGACTCCATCCTCCATCTTGCTTCAGCCTCCATGAGGCTGCTGCTTCCTCATCCAAGATTGCTGATCTACTCCAGTATTACATCAACATTTCAGGCAGAGAAAGGCCAGCATAGGCATGTTCTCTCCCTGGAAAGACATTCCTCGGGCATTGCACATATCACTCCTGATGACATTTCCACTTGCATAACAGTCTTGGGCCACACCTAATTCCAAGGAAATCTGAGAAATAAGTGGCATTTTGAGGGCAGGGGCCTATTACCAAGCAGAAATAGGGAGTGAATATGGAGAGGTATCATGTAGGCTCTGATCTGTGGGTAACTAATCAGTCCAGCTGATGTTTTTTCCTCCACTTAGCGTCAATCTCCCAAGCCTGAACAGACTGATGACAACAGCAGCGTGGAGTCTTTGAACTCTGACATTCAGAAACTGAAGGAGAGACGGGACATGCTGGACAAGGAGATTTCCCAGTTAGTAAAAGAGTAAGTGTTATTTTGTTTTCTGAGACCCTCTTGTACCCCAGGCTGACCTTAAACTTGCTGTATAGCTGATAACATTGAAGTGATCCTTCTGTCTCCTCTTAGTGCGTAATTATAGGTATAGGCAACAACATCCAGTTTTCTGAGCCCGTCTTGTCCCTTCCCAGTGTGGTTAGGATAACTCTGACCAATGTGGAGTGCTCGCCTCACATGGGTAAAGCCCTGGGCTCCATCCCTACCGCAAGAAAACAAAGGGAAAGGGATGAAGCTCTGTGGCAGAGTGCTCACATGTTGTACATAAGCCTTGGGGTGGA
This sequence comes from Peromyscus aztecus, assembly GCA_902168405.1. Classification (NCBI taxonomy): domain Eukaryota; kingdom Metazoa; phylum Chordata; class Mammalia; order Rodentia; family Cricetidae; genus Peromyscus; species Peromyscus aztecus. The sequence continues at coordinate 18,775 of CABHPQ010165746.1, read as the reverse complement.
TCCCGAGTCACACATAAACATTCTTAACTTGTCATTAGTGCCTAGTAACAAACCCAGCTATACTAGCTTAGCATAGGAAAGATTCTGCCGTGGGACTCAGGGTATCTTTGCAGCCGCTCTGGGAATTCAGGTGAGGACAAGCCTAGAACCAGGGTCTAGAAAGGTTCTGCCGTGGGACTCGGGGTATCTTTGCAGCTGCTCTGGGGATTCAGGTGAGGACAGCCTAGAACCAGGGTCTAGAAAGGTTCTGCCGTGGGACTTGGGGTATCTTTGCAGCCGCTCTGGGGATTCAGGTGAGGACAAGCCTAGAACCAGGGTCTAGGAAGCTGGTGGAAGTGGAAGCAGTGACTGTCCCGGCCTCTCCCTCTGGTGCTGAATTCTGGGCACTGCTGACCATCATGGATCCTTTCATCAGTGTGGCGTTTCAGCACCGTGGAGAAGCTGGCTTCTCCACAGCTCCTGGGCTTCCTTATGCTCCTCACTCCAGCCTTAGGACAGAGGCTGAGATGCACTGGGATGTATATTTCACATGAGAGAATCTGCCGGTGCCCCAAATTATGTGCTTATCTATGGCTAGAGTCACATAGCAACCATGTGTCTGGAAACCCTCCTTTAAGGGACAAGACAAGTTTGCTAGGGATGAGGGGATGGGTAGGTCCCCTGCCCATTATAAGCTTCAGGAAAGCGGGGTCCATCCTGTCTTCACTGTCCCCAAGACCTAGCACCTAGTAGGACTAATTTGTGACTCTTTGTTGAACAGATGCTAAACAAATGTCTCACTGTTTTCATCAGCTTACCTGATGGCACCTGCTCTCCGTTGCTCTTCCCCAGAGGCTACCGTGTGGGTGAACTGGAGAACCATATCTCCCTCCTCCACGAGTACAATGACGTCAAGGATGTGGCACAGATGCTACTGGGAAAGCTGGGTGAGTCTCAAGGGATGGGGAGATGGCTCCTCCCCCCCAGGGGTGTTGGATTTTGCTCCTTGGTCCCCTGACTTGCCAAGCATCCCACTCTTGTCAGCTCCCCTGCTCCTGGAATACCTCAGCCCTCTTCTCACCAGCCTCTGTTTCCCCGAGTACCCAGCAAAGCAGGTCTGCAGCTCCTTCTTCAGTCCCCAGGATCTCGAGCACAGGGTCTACTCAGGAGCAAGTTTGAACAGGGTTTACCTACCTGTGAGGCCGGACTATGTCCCTGATCTTCCATGCCTGCACAGACATTGAGATACATGGAGGCCTCTGATGACCAACTTGCTCCAGTGGAGCAAAGCCCAGGGCAGCTCTTTATGACAGACAGTGGATTCAGTTCCTCCTCCAACTAAATCTTGCCATCCAGAGTCACAGGCAGATACCTATGTGCTTGGGCTGACGAACAGCCTGCCATGAAGTCAGACTGGTTTGGGGTAAGATACTGGATAGACAGCCTTAGCTATGCTCAATAGCCCTTTCCATTGGCCCAAGGTGGTGCGCCCTGATACTCTGCAGCCAATGGGATAGCGTTGAGAGCTGCGTGGTTGACCAGTTGCTGCCTGAGTTTTAGTGCTTGTGACAGAAATCCCTAACGGCATCCAAGATTCCACAGACCAGAAGAACCCAGATTCACAGACCAGAGGAATCATGTTAAGAATGAGTCCTCTGGAGGGAGAAGAGAATAGGAAGGAAATGAAAGTGTCTAAAAGGACAAAGGACAGTGATCAGAGTGGGGGTGGGGGGTGGGGGGGGGGGGTTGGGGAATGTGGCCAAGTGTGGTGGTGTATGCTTGAAATCCCAGTCCTCTGGAGGCTGAGGCAGGAGGATCATAAGTTCAAGACCAGCCTGGGTTCCATAGTGAGACCTGGTCGGAACAACAGCAACCTGTCACCTCTAGGTCATATGACAGCATCCTTTCACTTTCCTGTCTTTTCAGTGAATATTCACTGTGTACCTGGTACTGTGTACCAGGTACTCTAAGATGCTGGGAGGTGGTGAAACACGTGCCTTGGGTTTTAGTGTTTAGAGTGGGCAAAATGGCCCGTCAGTAGATGAACAGAAATGCTACAGTGTGTTAAAGTTCCTTGAAGGACACAGTGGAGATGGAATACTGAGGTCTGGAGAAGGAGGCAGGAGAGAGCAAGATCAGGTGCTAGGAGGAGGCCTCTGAGGAGAGAGCCTTCCCTGTGGAGAAAGGTTGAGTCTTAGGCAGAGCAGCAAGAGGAGCAGGGTCACACAGGCTGCTGCCTGAAGGCTGGCTGCAGGCCATGCTATAATGCTTGGTCTTGTGGGCTGGCCAGGCCAAGCCCCCAAGGGGTGGAGCTTGGAAGGAGAAGTAGGGAGATTTCCTTTGCCATTTAGGTGAGGTGTGAATCTGGGTCCCAGGGGTGGTGGTCTGGGTGGTTAGGACAATGGCCTTGACTTGGATTTTGACCTTCTCCACTGGATAGTAATTCTTCCTTCCTTTCTTTCAGCTCTGACCCGAGGTGTCACCACCAAGGAGTTATATCCAGATTTTGGTCTAGACCTGAGTGACTGAGCAGAGTCTTGCAGATTTTTGTCTACAGCCCGTGGGGACAGGTGGATGGGGACATGAAAAGCAGAGAGCCCAGACAGTACATTCATATGGTTTCCAGATAAAAAATGCTAGAAGCCCAAAATTTCCTAAAGAGTCCAAGCTAAGTTTAGGTGGGTCCTAGAGAAGGGTGGTGGTGGGAGGGGTGGGTATTATCAGTTCTGAGGTTCCTAAATGTACTTGTGCATGGATGGATGTGTGTGGTTGTCCCTTTTGTTAATAAACATGTGCAGTCTCTATATGGTTCTGATCCTTTCCTCTCCCAGTCCCAGTCTGCCATGGATCACAACAGCTCACTCCTGCTGAGTTTCATAGCTGTTACCTCATCCAGGAGAATTTTTATTGTTGTCCCATTGACCTCAGAGAGGCAGGTGACTTGCCCAGAGTCACACAATAGCAAGTGTGGCAGGGATTGAGCCCAAGATTGTGCTTTGCGATGCTACTTTTCTGGGTTGAGAAGGGACAGGTTAGAGGTAGAAGTTAGAAATTTATTTATTCAGGTGTAGTGGTGTTGCACGAATCCTAGCAAAGCCAGATAATCATTGGGGTGAATGCTGAAAGATCAGGGAGACAAGCCACAGCCACTGCTTACCTCTCCAGGTCCTCAGATGAAAAGAGAAGGTCCTGTCTCCACGAATCCTCAGACTGAATGCCTCTGAGTCCCTCCCAGCCTTAGCTGTACACCTTTAATCCCAGCACTCTGGAGGCAAAGGCAGAGGGTAGGCAGATGGATCCCAGGGCTACATAGAAACCCCTAGAGGTGGGTGTCTTAGGGTTTCTGTTGCTATGAAGAGACACCATGACCATGGCAACTCTTATCAAGGAAACATTAAATGGGTGACTTAGTTTCAGAGGTTTAATTCATTACCATCATGTTGGGACGTGGTGGTGTACAGGCAGACATAGTACTGGAGAGGGAGCTGACCTGAAGGCAGCGGAAGTGGTCTGACTCACTGGATATAGCTTGAACATAGGAGACCTCAGCCCACCCCCGCAGTGACACAAGGCCATACCTACTCCAACAAAGCCACAACTAATAGTGCCACTCCCTGTAAGCTTATGAGGGCCAGTTACATTTAAACCAGCACAGTGGGGTCGGGGAGGAGGCTTCTTTTTCAGAAGCTGTGTGACCATGGGCTTGACTTCTACAATGGAAAAATATAGTATCTTCATTGGGGTATTCACTGCCTGTCTAAGCAGAACTCACATACCTCCATAGCTAAACGTGGTAAAAGTATGATTGTAGAGCCAGCTGTTCATGCCTGTAATCTCAACACTTGGCAGTTGTGGCAGGATAGTACTATAAATTCCAAGCCAGCCTGGGCTACATAGGATATATAAGACCCTGTCTCAAAAAGACACCAAACAAATGTCTGGAAAGCTGGCTAGCTGTTAAAACCTGAGTTGTGAGTAGTAGCATTCAGCTTTAATCCCAGCACTCGGGAGGCAGAGGCAGGAGGATCTCTGTTAATTTGCGGCCAGCCTGGTCTACATGTGAGTTCCAGGACAGCCAAGGCTACATAGTGAAAACCCTGTCTCAGATTAGTTTCAACTCACATCTGGCAGCTCACAACCACTTGCTCCAGCACCCTCTTCTGGCCTCTGCAGTCACCCCCTCCCACACAGACATAACACACACAAATCTTTTTTAAATTTTTGTTTGTTTGTTTGTTTGTTTTTTCGAGACAGGGTTTCTCTGTGTAGCTTTGGTGCCTGTCCTGGATCTCACTCTGTAGACCAAGTTGACCTCGAACTCACAGAGATCCACCTGCCTCTGCCTCCCAAGTGCTGGAATTAAAGGCATGCGCCACCACCGCCCAGCTAAAATTTTTTTAAATTATGTGTATGTCGTGTGTAGTATACGTGTGTGCACTAGTGCTCAGGCTTAGGGTTCCCCTGGGGCTGGACTTACAGGCAGCCTCAAGTCTCTGACATCGGTGCAGGGAGCTGATCACTAACCCTAAACCATCTCTCCAGCACCAAATTTTTTTAAATGTCTGTTGCTGGACATGGTGGTGGCATATCCTTAATATCAGCACTTAGAAGTCAGGGGCTGGCAGATCTCTGTGAGTTCAAGACCTGCCTCATCCATATAGTGAATTTTAGGCTATAAGGCTATATATAGTGAAACCCTATGTCTTAAGTCACTATTGCTGTGAAGAGACACTCTGAGAGAAAGCATTTGATTGTGAGCTTGCTTGCATACAGTTTCAAAAGCTTAGTTTATTATCATGGCTTGGGAGAGGGGCAGGCATGATGCTGGAGTAGTTGAGAGCTCCATCCTGATCCACTGGCAGAGCAAGACTAGGCCACACCTCCTAATTCTTCTAATCCTATAAAACAGTTCCACTCCCTGGGGACTAAATATTCAAATATGTGAGCCTATGGGGGCCATTTTTATTCAAACCACCACATCCTGCCTTAAAAAAAAATGTCATTGGGATGAGTGAAGAGTTGGTTTAGTGCCTAAGATTGCTTGTTGTGCAATCGCGATGACCAGAATTACTTGCTTTACAATCACATGGATCCCATTGTCCCACAGGCATCTAAGGCCAGCTCTGAAGGTGGCTGCAGACAGGAGAGTGACTGGGGCTTGCTGGCTTCCAGCCCAGCTAAGGAAACTTAAAGCCCCCTTTCAGAGAGAGAGAAGCCTGCCTCAAAGGAATAGGCTGTGAGAGGCGGACTCGACCCCCTCTGCTGGCCTCTGTACAGACAGGCATGCACTCGGACATACAAAATCTTACTGCCACGTGTGGTGGTACACAGCTTTAATCACAGCACTGGGAGGCAAAGGCAGGGGCATCTCTGCGTCCAGGCCTACCAGAGCTACATAGTGAGACCCAGTCTCAAAACCTGTTACCACCATGGCAACTCTGTGTCTGAAAGTTCTCGAAAGAAAACAGGTGCACAAGATACAAAATACACAGATTTAAACAGCAGACCATGTAAGCACAGTCACATGGCCCAAACTGAGGGAGGTTGGGTTTGAAGATGAGCACACAGTGTTTAATAGGGATGAGCAGCTGTCTTAGCCCTGAAAACCTAACTTCTGAAGGGTACGTGGAGGACTTGGTGGGCAGCCACACTGCTCATGACCCAGCACTAGACTCCTCCCCCAGTGACCCATGCCTGTGCTCTGGTCCCATTCCTGACATCAGACACACTGCATTTTTCTGTCTTTCCAGGTTCACCATAAGGTCCCATGTCACTTGTCCCAGGCAGCAGCCATTCTCATTTCTGGCCTTTCCTAGCCATTCTTTCACCACACATCATACCGGGTCAGGCAGACAAGAATGTGGGAGAGTCCCAAGTCTGTAAACAGCTTGTACAGAAGCTCAGAGTCAGAGTAGATACGGTAGCCCCAGGACACGGATTCAGTGTGAATGAAAGGTGACTAGGGATTGTGATGGGTAGTTTGGTCCACTTGGTGTGAGATGAGCGTCTCCCCTAAGCCCATCCTAACCAGCTCTGCGTTTGCATCTATCATAAGCGCTCAAGAAGGTCACTGGGAAAGAAATTATCTCCACGTGCAGTTCAGTGAGAAAATGTCTCTGCCATGTGCTATTAGCAGGTACCAGGCTCTTGGGGGCAGTGTCCATTCAGAGATGTGCTTAATAGCTAGCTGGGCAGCATGTGGACGGACAGAGAAGGAGGTGAAAGGTGATAACCACACATCCAGATTAGTTACAAGCCAAAGCTTTCAGGCAACTGCAGTCCAGCCATTTGCACAACTCTGGCTCACAAGTCTGTGCACCTCGTTTGCAGCATTCTGCTGTCCCTGACAATGGAGTAAGGTTTAGTAGAATGCCGCATTCCCAAACTGAGCCAGATGAGGCACAGATGTAACAAGTCTGTCTGACTCCAGAGCTGGCTAAGTACTCGTGAGTACTGACTCCCAAGGGCAGACCGGCTTCTCTTGAAGAAGTAATGGCTCACACCTGCAATCCCAACACCCAGGAAAGCCTAAGGCTGATAGATTGCTAAATTTAGGTCCAGCCTTGGCTATATAGGGAAATGTGTCAGGGGACATATCTTTTGAGGTTCTTAGGTAGCCCAGGCTGGCCTGGAACTCATCTTCCTGCCTCTGCCTCTAAAATGCTAGAATTGTGGGTATGCACCAACATACTTTTTAGGGAGGAACTAGAATTTGCATCCAGAACTCTCTAAAACCTTAGGTCTAATATCTTAGCCACACACTTCTATTATGTTTTTCAGAAATTGCACTTGCCCTTGGCCAGGTGTGGTGGCACAGGCCTTTAAACTCAGCATTCAGGAGGTAGAGGCAGGCAGTTCACGGCCAGCCTGGTCTGGTTAGTTCCAGGCTATCCAGGGATAGAAAGTGAGACTCTTTCAAACAAATGCCAAAATGGTGGAGGGGCTGAGGATGTAGCTTAGTATTAGAGCATTTGTCTCATTGTGCACAGACCTGAGTTTTATCTTTAACACCATAAAATAATAATATGTAGCCGGGGGTGGCGGTGCACACCTTTAATCCCAGCACTTGGGAGGCAGAGGCAGGTGAATCTCTATGAGTTCGAGGCCAGCCTGGTTTACAGAGCGAATTCTAGGACAGCCAAGGGCTACACAGAGAAACCCTGTCTCAAAAAAAAAAAAAAAATGCTTTTGAAATTTGGCTGTCCAGTGTTTAAGAATTCTGAATTTGCAGGCCTAGGGCTTTGCTTTTTATAAGTTTTTAAAACATTTGTGTGTGGGAAGGTGTTACCGTGTGAGTGCAATGCCCTCAGGACAGAGAGGGCATTGGGTTCCTTGGATCTGGAGTTATAGAGAGTTGTGAGCCACCTGACCTGACCTGGGTACTGGAATTTAGCTCAGGTCCTTTGGAAGGGCAACAAGTGCCCTTAACCACTGAACCATCTCTCAAACCAGTTTTTTATTTTAATTTTTTTGTTTTGTTTGTTTCAAGACAGGGTTTCTCTGTGTAGCCCTGACTGTCCTGGAATGCACTTTATAGACCAGGCTGGCCTCGAACTCAGAGATCCATTTGCCTCTGTCTCCAGCATGTGCCACCACCACCCAGCTTTAGTTTAAATTTTAATTTTATTTGACATTTTGAGTCCAGGTTGGCTTCAAGTTCACTATGTAGCTGAGGATGACCTTGAACTCCTATTTTTTCTGCTTTTGCCTCTCAAGTGGTGAGAAATTTTGAAAATTTTTAGCACATCAAAGAGATCAGCTGAGGCACTGGACATGCCAGGCAAACACTCCACCACTATCTAGATCCCTAGCCATTTATCTATTTATTGTGTGTTTGTATATGTGTGCTTGTTTGTGTGGGCTCACATGTATGTACATGTGCACATGCACATGTGTGCTTCTGTGCAGAGGTTGGAGGTCAAGAGGACAGCCTTGGGTATTATTCCGCAGATGATATCTACCCAGTTTTGTTTTGTTTTTGTTTTTTCAGACAGGGTTTCTCTGCATAGCTTTGGAGCCTTTCCTGAAACTCACTCTGTAGCCCAGGCTGGCCTCAAACTCACAGAGATCCGCCTGACTCTGCCCGAGTGCTGGGATTAAAGGCGTGTGCCAGCGCCGCCCGGCTTCCACCCAGTTTTTTTAAGGCAGGGTCTCTCATTGGCTTGGATCTCCCCAAGTAGCCTAGGCTAGCTAGCCAGTGAGCCCCATGGGTCCACCATCTCCACCTTTCCAGCACTGGGGTTACAAATAACTGCTTTTGCACCTGACTTTTAGTATGTGTGTATGTGTGTATGTGTCTGTCTGTCTTTCTAGGCCAGAGATCAACATTGGGTGTCTTCCTCAATCACTCACCACTTTTTTTGAGACAGAGTTTCTCAGTGAAAGGGGAGCTTGCCAATTTGGCTAGATTGGCTGGCCAGTAAGCCCAGGACTGTCTCTGCTTGTCCAGCATGGCCTACAGCTATCAGCAATGCTGCTGCGATCAACTTTTTACATTAGTGATAGGACTTGAACTCAGGTCCTCATGTGCATGGCAAGTATTCTGCCAACTGAGCCATCTCCCTAGCTCTCTCTTTTTATATCTTTGCTTGGAAATTGAACCTCATGTGTGCTAGGCAAGTGCTCTACTGAACTAGACCCTTAGTTTTTCTGTTTTGTTTTTTGTTTGTTTGTTTGTTTTGGATTTTTCAGACAGGGTTTCTCTGTGTAGCTTTGGAGCCTTTCCTGAAACTCACTCTGTAGCTCAGGCTGGCCTCGAACTCACAGAGATCCATCTGCCTCTGCCTCCCAGGTGCTGGAATCAAAGCATGGTTTTGGTTTTTCTAGACAGAGTTTCTCTGTGTGGCCCTGGTTGTCTTGGAACTCAGTCTGTAGATCAGGCTGGACTCAAACTCATAGAGAATCCACCTGCTTCTGCCTCCCAAGTGCTGGGATTAAAGCCATGCACCACCACCACCCCAGTGACCTTCAGTCTTTAAACAATTTTTAACGATGGGATCACCAGACCAGTTTCTAGAGCTGTTGATGGCATCTTTCACCTCTGCTGCTTCTTCCTGGTGGCTGATGAAATAAATGGGCTTCTTAGCATCAGTAATAATGTCCTGACGAATCCTATTGCAAACCTGCCTGCCTCCAAACCTATCCATTGTACTCCCCGGCCCCAAGTGCCAGCACTATCTCAAATCTCCATCACCCAGAAGACATCTAACTTGGCTGCTCCCCAGGAAGTCTTCTAGGCCCTGGTTGGCTGCCTTCCTTCCCCGGAGTTGATCGCCCTACATCCCTCCTGCCTGACATCAGCAAACCTGCCCAGCTAGTTTGCCAAGGAGGAGCTGTTTTGTCATCCTGGGGCTCCTCTGAATTCTGATTATCAGGAACACAAGTATTGGAAGGGTCAGAGGTGAGACCACTGAGAGAAGAGTTCAGGCTGGAGGTCCACTCTGACTGCAGCCTGTTCTGCAGGCCCTAAAGGGGCTGGACGGCCCCCAAATGGTTCTGTCTTCCTAATCACACCCTGGTCATCATTCTGCAATTCTTGTCTCAGCCTCTACCCTCTTCCCCAGCATCCTCAGTGCACACCTCTCAGAAGCTCGTTAGTGTGACTGATGTTGGTGCTGTTGTCCAGCCCATCCCTGGGAGAGGGCCACTTCCTGTTGCGGTGCTCAAAGGACGGAATTGGTCACAACCAAGCCAAGGCTGTAGAGGAATGCAGTGCTGGTGGGTATGAGTTTGCTTTTCTCTTTACATAGTTTGCCTGACTCAAACTTGGAGTCCTCCTGCATCAGCCTCTTAAGTGCTGCGATTATAGGTGTGCACCACCGTGCCAATTGTGATGGCCGACCTTCATTGTCAGCTTGACTGGATTTAGGATCCCCATGGAAACACCTGTGTCTGTGAGGGTGTTTCTGGACAGGTTTAACCAAGACAGGAGGCGGGCCCACCCTAAATGTGAGTGCCCCACCTTATAGGCTAGGATCCCAGATTGAACACAAAGGTGAAAGCTGAGGGGGCTGGAGAGATGGCTCAGTGGTTAAGAGCACTGGCTGTTCTTCTAGGGACAGGAGTTCAATTCCCAGCACCCACATGGCAGCTCACAACTGTAATTCCAGTTCCAGGAAATCCAACGCGCTCACAGGTATGTGTGCAGACAAAACACCAATGTACATAAAAGAAAAACAATAAAAAAAACTTTTAAGTGAAAGCTGAGGGATGGAGAGATGGCTCAGTGGTTAAGAGCACTGGCTGCTCTTCTAGAGGATCTGAGTTCAATTCCCAGCATCCACAAGGCAACTCACAACGGACTGTAACTCCAGTTCCAGGGGACCTGACACCCTCACACCAATGCACATTTAAAGTAAAGTTAAAAATAAAGTGAAAGCTGCGTGCCAGCACTCATCCCCCTGTTTCTTGATTACGGATGGACTGTGAGCAGCGCTGCGCTCACAGTTCCGCCACCCACGTGCCTTCCTGAGCCCAACAACCCTTCCTTCCCAGTAGCTTTCATCAGGTGTTTCATCACAGGAAGGAAAGTAGCCAACACACCCAGCTTTGTGCTTCCTTTATCTGTGGCTGAGCAGGAAAGCTCAGCATGGTGGACACAGACACAGGACACAGCACTGGTGGCTTCACCCAGCACTTGTGAAAGGGTAACTGATGCCTTGGTGACCTCTTCACAGAAGGGTCCACTTCATGAAGGATGTCTGCATGACTGGTGAACACCCACCAACTGGGTGCTGAGGTGATGATGCTATGTTCCTAGCACATTCCAGGCCCCAGGGAATGACTGTGGGACCTTTGGCAGCCAATATCCCAGGAGGTGTGGTGAGGAGTGATATTAAAGTGGGCTAGAGTATGAAGAGCGTGAAGCTATAGCTACCCAGCTGCCATTCAGATCATTCATTCATTCACTCATTCATTTGTTCATTCCTTCATTCACCAAGTGTTAGGGGGTTCTAAATTCCAGGGATGAATTATTGAACAAAACAGACAAACACTCCTGCCTTTGTGGGGTTTGTATTCTGAGGGAAGGAGATAACAAAACAAATAAAAGTCCTTGTGTCTGGAAAGGTAGCTCAGTTGGTATGCTTGCCTACTGTACTGTGGTCAATCCCTAGTACCACTTAAACCAGGCAGGGTGGTGCATGCCTGTAATCCCAGCAGTTTGGGGGTAGGAGGGTCACAATTTCAATGGCATTCTCAGATACATAAAAACATAGGTAGTTCAAAGTCAGTCTGAGGGCTGGAGAGATGGCTCAGAGGTTAAGAGCACTGACTCTAAAAGTCCTGAGTTCAATTCCCAGCAACCACATGAAGACTCACAACCATGTATAATGGGATATGGTGCCCTCTCCTGGTGTGTGTATACATAATAAATAAAATTTTTTAAATTTTATTTATTTATTTATTTTTAATTACACTCATGATATTAATTACATTTGTGATATTCATTGATTACATTTGCAGTATTCATTCAATAATTATGATATTCATTAATTATATTAATTGTATTGATTTATTACATTCATGATATTATATCCTGATACTACTGTCTATTTGTGGGACTTTTCCATCACACAAAACAGAGATTCTGTACTTAGGAAATCATTGCTCTATATTCCTTTCTTCTCCATCTTGAGATAATGTCTAATCTTTCTGTCTCTATGAATTTGCATATTCTATATATTTCATGTAATACAATTCTATAGTAGTTGTCCTTTTTTTTAATCTAAAAACATTTTATGTACAACTGCAGGAGAAATAATACACAGATAGCTTGAACATAAAAACAGGTTACAATTCAAAAGTCCAGGGTTATTTTAAACAGTAAAATATTTTCTCTGTAGAAAATAGTAAAAATAATAACATTTCCCAATAAGCCCTTTTAAGCAAAATGATAGCTGATTTAAAAAAAAATCAATCTGGGCCTGGCATGCTGGTACATACCCGTCAATTTTGTGGTATCTTCTTCCTGTCCCTCATTTTAGCATGGTGTATGCGTCCCTCTAGCCTGTTGGGTGTGTTCATTTTTCTCCTCAGTCCAAATCATTCATGTCAGTTTTCTCTATAGAGATTAATTAGTCTTCATAAATTCCTTTTGCCTGCTTTTATCATGAAAAGCTTTTCTTTGCCAAGTATGACAGTTTTGCTGGGTATAGTAGTCTAGGTTGGTCACTGTGGTCTTTCAGAACTTGAAATGCATTATTCTGAGCTATTCTGACTTCAGTTTCTGTTGAGAAATCAGCTGTAATTCTCAGGGGCCTACATTTGTATGTGACTCCTTTGCAATTCAATATATTTTATTCTGTATATGTAGTGTTTTCACTATAACTTGATGAGGGAAGTTTTGTTTTTTTTTTTCACTCTTGTCTACTTGTGTTCTAAATGCCTCTTAGACCTGGATGGGGATTTGACCAATGTGGGTTTTTTTTTTTTTTTTTTTACAGTTATCATAATATATTTATTTTAAGTGCCATCCATGCATATCAGTTCTGGCAGCGACGATCCTAATGACTCTTGGAATATTTCTTTACAGCACTAAATGGTTACAAAGAATGGGTGCCACTCACCATCGACAGAATATGAAATTGTGCAATAGGAAAACTGTAGAAACATTAAAACACTGACTGTCCAACAGCAACACAGAGAACAGGTTGTTTCTGCACAAAAGCCAATGCATGTCACCACATCTACACAATATAGGTATTGTCACATCTCCCTCTCGATGAACATATCAAAATACTCCATTTGAAATTATCCCAAGGTCGATCCCCTCCCACTTCAAAGGACATTTGAGAGACGTGTATTAAATATTTACAGGAACACACAAGAATACATTTACATTTCAAACACTACCACAAATGCCAGTGGGACTCTTTTCCTGGACAGAGCACCTCATCTGTTTACGTATGGTTATTAGTCTTTAGCCCAAAGTCTCCAGTCAATTTAAGCCTAAGAGAACTTGCTCTGTATCATCAATGACCAACAGAAATGGCCACTAGAGGGACTCTGCACCCAACAGGTAGCCCTGTCTGGCCACAGCCCACTGGGGCCTGCTCTGAGCCCCTGGGGAACAGGGGCCACAGAAGAGTGATGAGTCTGGTCTCAAGTGCCATTCTTGGTCGTTCAAATATTAACAAATATGTCAATCACTGATGATTTGTAAAATCATCATCAGTGGTCCTACCCAAGCCATTCTGTTTCAGAGACTGCAGTACTCCAACACCCAATTAGTTAAAGTGCACACTGCTAGTGGCAATCCTAGTAATGGAGCAGCTGTTTTGGTGTTGAGAAAACAGAGACTTGGGTAAACTACTGGGAACCCCATCTTCCTATGCTTTCTTCTGCAGGTAGCCATCTATCTCATCTTGCCTGGTCCTTCCAAGAGAGGCCTGTTGGCTGCTGTTTAAGAATCCTCTGATTTTCACTTACCTGAGGGGCTATACATGAGCTTCCTTTTCATGCCAAGTGGGACCCAAACAACAGAGATGCACGAAGCTCTGCTTTCTTCCCAGTGATTCATTCCAGGCAACACTCCATGAGTACAGAGATAGAAATTGTCGATCAATCTCTCTCTCTCTCTCTCTCTCTCTCTCTCTCTCTCTCTCTCTCTCTCTCTCTCACACACACACACACACACACACACCTTTCTTCAAGTAGAGATTACCATTGCTGAGCCCAGAGACACTAACAAGCAACTGGTGAGCAGTTATTTTTCCTTGATTTGACAGAATCTATTTCCTCATTAAAACAGATTCTTTGTAAAGAACAATTAAAAATCTATTCACTGTGGGGAGGAGAATCTCCTTTCTTCTACTTTCATTATAAAATCCACATGCTCAACCCATGCAAACTGTGATGTAAAATGAACAAGCAACTGATAAAAGCTCCAAGTCTTTCCTTTTGACCAAAGTTTTTGTCATGAGTTTATTGAAAATGTTTCTTATCCTTTGGCATCAAGTTCTTCTTCTTCTACGCCCACAATTCATAGGTTTTTGTTTTTTTCATAGAGCCCCAAAGATCTAGTATGTTCCATCTGTACACTTGAGTAATTAATATTTTTTCTTGACAGAATGTTCCAATGGTCCATGTTGTTTTTCAGGCCCAGATAGTCTGTCCTCCACATGGTCCATTGTAGCTTGAGTTTTCCTGCCTGGCCCAAAGTCAGGACAAATCTCACTTACCTGCCAGTCCCACAGCCACTCAGACCCAACCAAGTAAACATAGAGACTTATATTGCTTACAAACTGTATGGCCGTGGCAGGCTTCTTGTTATCTAGTTCTTCTATCTTAAATTAACCCATTTCTATTAATCTATACTTTGCCATGTGGCTCCTGGCTTACCAGTACCTTACATCTCGCTTTTCTTTCTTTCTTTCTTTTTTTTTTTTTTTTTTGGTTTTCGAGACAGGGTTTCTCTGTGTAGTTTTGTGCCTTTCCTGGAACTCACTCTGTAGACCAGGCTGGCCTCGAACTCACAGAGATCCACCTAGCTCTGCCTCTCAAGTGCTGGGATTAAAGGAGTGCACCACCATCGCCTGGCACATCTCACTTTTCATGGCGGCTGGCAGTGTCTCTCTGCCTCAGCCTCCCACTTCCCCCAAATCTCTTCTCTTAGTCCCGCCTATACTTCCTGCCTGGCTACTGGCCAATCAGCGTTTTATTTATTAACCAATCAGAGCAACACATTTGCCATTCAGAACATCCCACAGCAGTCCATTCTATTGTGACTCAGTTCAACTGGACTTAATGAATTTCTCATCTCCAGCATTTCAGTTGGGTTTTGCTTCAGTGTTTCTCTCTGTGTAGAATTCCATTTTCATATCCTACATTGACTTCTGTATTTCATTTAGCTATTTGTGTTCTCTGAGCACTCATTTGGGAGTTAATTTTATTTCTTTCAGCATATTTATAGTCATTCTTTTTAATTCTTTGTCTGGAATCTCCTCTAAGTCACTGTCCTTGTAGGCCATTATGATGGGATTGGTATTTGGGGGAGATTTTTAGTGTTTCTTGTGTTCTTTATGGGGACTTGTGCAGCCGGCATTATTGGTAGAATTTTTTTTTTCCAAATTTTATTTTCCTTTCTTCATGAAGTGGAAATGTTTGCAGTGTTCAAGACAGACTAGGTCGTAGTAGGGTTGTAATGTCATTTTCCTTGGTCAGATTGATGTTCGGGGCATCGGACTCAATTCCCAGGACTCCCTGAAAGTAGAATACTGTCTGCAGTAACAGTCACCATCCAGTGGGCCTTCTGTGAAGACCCAGTACTAGTCAACTAAAAAATAACCCCCCCCCCCCCAAGCACTAACCATTTCAGGGAGCAGAGAGACACTGATAGTTGGTGAGTATCACTGTGTTAATTACTGATGATATGAGTGGAAAGAAAAGAACAGAGCGGAAAACAGCAAAGACTACCGGGTGCTTTGATTTGGTAGAGAAAAAAGTAGTAAGGCGAGTGTAAACAGAAGGGGCACTACGGGGGAGAGATGGAGGAGTCTGGCTGTGGGTGGGCTGAAGAGAGGCAGAGAAATCAGTCAGATAATGTAGGATGGTCCATCTCTCAGGAGGCTGGGTTAGAGCCCCAGGCTAGGTGAGGTTTGTCCTCAGAGAAAGTCAGGATAAGGAGGCGGGAGTGCTGTAGGGCAGCAACAGAGAAGGGTCTCTCTGGCCGGCTAAACTGGCAAGTAGATGTGGACCCGAGGGACAGCTGGGTGGCATGGTGGCTCTATTCAGTCTTGAGTCTCTCAGTGTCCCTTCCCTGACTCCCAGCAGCCTGTTTGACACTGTTCCTCGGAGATGGGCTATCCTTTTCTCCCATGCTCTCCCCCTAGGCTTGCTTTGGGTGATGAGTTTACTGATGCTGGTCCAGCTCTCACTCTGGCCTAGGTGGAATGGTGGCAGTCACGTAGAGTTTACAGAGGCTTATGACAGGAAAATCTGTACAGACCAAACAGCCCTGGCTGAGGCTGGGCCTTCAGCTCTGCTCACTGGGTAGCATTATGTATTTATGTATTTATTTATGTATTTATGTATGTATGTATTTATTTATTTATTTATTTATTTATTTATTTTAAATTTTCCAGAGCTGAGGACCAAACCCAGGGCCTTGTGCTTGCTAGGCAAGCGCTCTACCACTGAGCTAAACCCCCAACCCCTGGGTAGCATTCTTAAGGCCTCTGCCAAGTGTTAAAAAAGTTAGTGCTGGGCTGGAGAGATGGCTCAGAGGTTAAGAGCACTGGCTGTTCTTCCAGAGGACCTGAGTTCAATTCCCAGCAACCACACGGTGGCTCACAACCATCTGTAATGAGATCTGGTGCCCTCTTCTGGACTATAGGCATATGTGCAGGCAGAACACTGTATACATAATAAATAAATAAATCTTAAAAAAAAAAAAGTTAGTGCTGGCATAAAAGTAGTTGAGTTGGCTATTGGACTGCCAGAACCTTTGCTTAAGACAGCCAGCAAGGCTGAGTCCAGCAGCTTCCAGCTAATGGAGTTACCCCATCTCTCAACACCTTAATTATTCACAGTGAATGAACTTCAGGAACAATGCTTATAATAAGAATTTAAAGCCAGGCATGGTGGCGCATACCTTCAATCCCAGCACTTGGGAGGCAGAGCAAGAGGTCTCTATGAGTTCAGAGCTATTTTGGTCTACACTTCAAGTTCCAGGCCATCCAGAGCTACATAGTGAGACAATGTCTCAAACAAAGCAAAACAACAACAACAACAACAACAAGGAATTTAAAAGCCAGGTGTGGGAGCTGCGGAGACTGCTTTTCCAGAGAACCTAGGTTCAATTCCCAGCACCCATTGGTAGCTTACAACTCTCTGAAATTCCAGTCCCAGGGGACCCAATACCCTTCTTCTAGCCTCTGTGGGAACTCCACGAATGTGGTACACAAACATATGCAGGTAAAACACCCATATACATAAAATAAAAGGCCGGGCAGTGGTGGTGCACGCCTTTAATCCCAACACTTGGGAAACAGAAGCAGGAGGATCTCTGTGAGCCAGCCAGCCTGGTCTACAGAGCAAGTTTCAGGACAGTTAGGGCTACACAGAGAAACCCTGTCTGGAAAATAATAATAATGATAATAATAATAATAAAGTAATGTTTTAAAAGAGTGTGTCCTGCTCTTGCAGAGGACCAGAGTTCAGTTCCCAGCATCCACAATGGGCAGAGCTCACAACTGCCTGTAACTCCAGCTTTCTGAGGAGCTTACCCTCCCCAGGCCCTGCACTTACACATAATTAAAATTATTGTGTTTAATATTTTAAAAAGCCAGGCATGGTGGTGCAAGCTTGTAATCGCCACCCTCAGTTGGCCGAGGCAGGAGAATTGCCACAAGTTTGAGGCCAGTCTGGGCTTCATAGTACCAGGCAGTCAGGGCTATGTGGCAGGATTCTGTCTAAAAACGAAGAGATTTTAACAGATTCTTTTAAAAAAAAAATAATTTGTTTATTTTATTTTATGTGCGTTGGTGTTTCGCCTGCATGTATGTCTGTGTGAAGGTGTCGGGTCCCCTGGAACTGGAGTTACAGACAGCTGTGAGCTGCCGTGTGGGTGCTGGGAATTAAACCCAGGTCTCCCGGAAGAGCAGCCAGTGCTCTTAACCGCTGAGCCTTCTCTCCAGACCCTTCACAGAGTCTTAGAATACTTAAATAATGCACCAGGAAGTGATAGGTCTTACTACGTTTCTCAGGATGACATGTTCCCACCTTGAGAGGAGCTGAGGAGGGGTACCTGTGGCAGGAGGCACTGGCGAGCCAAGCAGGGAAGGCCCTAGGTATATGAGTGACAGGATCTTGGCTGTGCTGGGAAAATGAGGGTGGTTACAGGTGTGTGGGCTGGAGATTGTGGCCTGGCTTAGCAGTTAAAACTGGAGCCAGGCAGTGGTGGTGCATGCCTTTTATACCAGCATTTGGGAGGCAGAGGCATACAGATCTCTGTGAGTTCGAGGCCAGTCTGGTCTAGAGAGCGAGTTCCAGGACAGCCAGGGCTACACAGAGAAACCCCTGTCTCGAAAAACCAACCAACCAACCAACAAACAAAAAGCACGCCCCCCCCCCCCAAAAACCTTGAGAGAGTACGTGTCGCGGGGGTGGAGCCCTATCCAGGCCCCGCCTCCAGGTACCGGGGTCACTCTGGAGTCACCTAGGCGCTTCCAGGCCTTCGCCCAGAGTGCCCCGCCCCCTGCGCGCATGCGTGCTGGGTCCCGGAAGCGATGCGCACGGCGTTTGTCCCTGCGTCCCGGCGGGAGCGGGCAGAGTCAGTGGATGTAGGGCAGGGGACCCCGACATGGCTACGGCGGGAGGCGGCGGCTGCGAGAGCGCCGCGCCCGAGGCCGATCGTCCCCAGCCGCGGCCGTTCCTCATCGGCGTGAGCGGCGGCACCGCTAGCGGCAAGGTGAGTGGCCTGCGCCCGGCCTCGCGGAGGGACTGACGGGCCGCGGGCTGGGGCGCCATTGCCTCCCGCCCGGCCGTGTCACCTGTTGCTAGCAGCCAAGGGGCCGCCCCCAGGGCCTGGTGGGTCACTGCACAAGCCCACTTCCGGCACTTTCTGTCCCCAGTCAACAGTGTGCGAGAAGATCATGGAGCTGCTGGGACAGAACGAAGTGGACCGCCGGCAGCGCAAGTTGGTCATCCTGAGCCAGGACTGCTTCTATAAGGTTCTGACGGCCGAGCAGAAGGCCAAGGCCTTGAAGGGACAGTACAATTTCGACCACCCAGGTACATGCAGACAGCCTGCCTGGAGAGGTGGGTGGAGGGTGGACTGCTACGACTCTGCAGCGTA